>CAUYQG010081537.1:0-11596 GCA_963574415.1 Tarsius wallacei | reverse complement strand
TAAGAGCCCATGCTGTAAAGATAAGATAGACAAGTGGGACCTCATCAAACTGACAAGCTTCTGCAAAGCCAAAGAAACCATCAAGAGAGCAGGGAGACAGCCCACAGACTGGGAAAAAATATTTGCCAACTGTATGTCTGAAAAAGGCCTAACAGCTAGGATCTACAAGGAACTCAAATGTGCCAAAAAGAAAAAAAAATAAACAACCCCATTACAAAGTGGGCAAAAGATATGAATAGACATTTTTCAAAAGAAGACATACGAGCAGACAATGGATACATGAAAAAATGATCAGCCTCACTAGTCATCAAAGAAATGCAAATTAAAACAACACCAAGATACCACCTAACTCCAGTCAGGATGGCCATCATCAATAACTCAAAAAACAACAGATGCTAGAAAGGATGTGGTGAAAAGGGAACACTTCTACACTGTTGGTGGGAGTATAAACTAGTACAGCCTCTGTGGAAAACAGGGTGGTGATTCCTAAAAGACCTAAAAATCAACCTTCCATACTACCCCACAATCCCCCTACTGGGAATATACCCAGAACAACTCAAATCACTCTATAAAAAAGATAACCTGCACACGTATGTTTATTGCAGCATTGTTCACAGTAGCAAGAACATGGAACCAACCGTGCTGCCCATCAAAAGAAGACTAGATTTTTTAAATGTGGTACATATACACGATGGAATATTACATAGCCATAAAGAAGGACAAAAGCATGAACTTCACAACCTGGATGGACTTAGAGTCTAAAATACTGAGTGATGGATCACAGAAACAAAGATCTGAGTATCACATGTTCTCACTCATAAGCAGACCTTGAACAATTATCATAATACTATAAGAAAAGGATTGGCAGTAGCAGGAAACTGTCAGGGGTCGGGGGGAGGTGGGATTGGCAGTAATGGGAATCTGCCGGTGGTGGGGAGCACACCTCATCAACAAGCGTACCTGCAAAATGAACATTTGTATACCTAACCCTGAATTGTACTCCACATCTTTAAAATAAAGAAAAAATAAAATAAATAAAATAAACAGCACAGTGGCTCATGCCTGTAATCCCAGCACTTTGAGAAGCTGAAGTGGGAAGATTGCTTGAGCCCAAAAGTTTTAGACAAGCCTGGGCAACAGAGCAAGATCTCAATTCAATAAAAAATAAAAAAACATTACCCAGGTGTAGTGGCACGAACCTTTAGTCCCAGCTAGTTGGGAAGCTGAGGAGGGAGGATTGCTTGAGCTCAGGAGTTGGAGGTGACAGTGGGCTGTGATCATTGTGCACTTCAGCCTGGGTAACACTGAGAGCCCAACTCAGAAAACAAAATAAAGAACAAACAAACAAACAAAAGATTAGAAAACTCAAGGGAAGAGTGTGTGTTTTATCTATTTTCTTTATTTCCATATGACTCAGAATGTCACCTCATAGTACTTTGTAAACGTCTGTTAATCTCCAGCAAAGAGCAGAAGGTTCTGTCTCCTTACTTGGATAATTCGAAAATCAGCTTCTAGGTGCAAGTTGGCTGAGCCCCTCACAGCCTATTTTCTAACCTGCATGATCTGAAGAGAATCTTGCTTTTTTTTTTTTTTTTTTTTTAATGACCGCTAGGGGAAGCTTGTAAGGCCATAGTTTAGTACAATTATGAGGCTAGATTCCAAGGCTGCTAACCTGGCAGTACTGTGACCCCCCCAAGGACAAATTAATTTAAAGTGAGTGAAGAAGAACTACAATTATTACCTTTTGCAGGGCCAAGGAGTGCTTGTTGGGAACAAAATGTGCAATTGAATGCTAATAATGGTTCTGCAGTCTGAGCATTTCTGAATAGTTTAGGTACACAAATTGCTTTTGGTTGATGTAACTGTTTCTTGTGAAATTTGCTCCTCAGGGGCCATGTAAAAGAAAAATGTAAGTATTTCTTAGGTCTGCTATTCAGGGAAAAATGGCATTTCTCTCATAGAACAAGGCATAAGGTAGAAGAGGGAGCTGGCTATGTCAAAATTATTTATTTGTATGGATTCATTTATATTAGATGTAGCATTGCTATTAATCAAGTACATTGCAATGGTTAGTTTGGGAATATAAATCTTCAGGTGATGTAGCAAAGATACAGTGAGTTCCTTTTGAATTGTCACCAAAGAAAGATAGAGCCCCAATTCCTCAATCGTTTTAGACAGAGCCAGGATTCTGTGCTTCTTTCAAGTATCTAGAGGTTAAGTAGTAAGGCATTTCTTAGAAATGCAGGTGATGAAATCTTGTAATAAGACATTAATAATATTCTGAATTTGTGCAATATCTTTCTTTTAAATAGCTTAAGATGCTTTCGTGTATTTTCTTTCCTTTAAGAAAACTGGAAACGTTTTCCATGTACGCCTTTATATGCTACAATAGAAATTGTGTGGGCTTATTCATCCCTTCCTTATGACAGTATATACTCGAAGGTATACAGGCCATGCTTCTTTAAGGGGAGGCAGAGCTCTGTTAAATGATCAGTCATGGGCTTGTAATCAGCAACACATGGGTTTTTAGTAAAATTCTAGCCACTACTTTGCTTCAGGTGGAGTTAGGCAAGTACTTTCACCTCTCCTGGCTTTTGTTTGTCTTTCCAGGAAATGGAGTTTAGTATAGAAAAAGCCATTGAATTTGTTGGCTAGCACTGTTCCTTGTGCAGTGTGGTATCCAGGGACCCAGGAGTGCTACATGGGCCTCCTTTGAGGTTGGGAGGAAAGTTGATGGTGAGAGACTGTAAAAGATGCTGGTGGATACTCCACCAAGAATCCACCATCCTTGCCTTCCCTACCTGCGTATGGGATGCCTTATTCAAAGCCTTCTCCACATCCTGTGGTCTGAGGTAACTGAGTATCTCAGACTTAAAATTTCTTTTGAAGTTCTTTTTGCTCTTTTTCTTAGTCTTAAGCCTTGAAACATGTTTTAGAAATTTCTTTGCACCATGCATGTTTTTCTAACTTTTTGCTTGCTTAGAAATCCCAGGGGCTAATCTTAAAAAAGTCTGACTGCAGGACTCACCCACTTGGGGGGAATCACAAGACAGTTGATCCATAGCTTGACTGCCTTGAGATAACATTAACCAGACCTCCAGGAGGGCCACCACCCACTATAAGCAATCAAGACACACCCTGTGACATGCCCACATGTTTCCCCATACGAAGTTTTCCTTTTTAAACCCGTGCTCTTAATCTAAATATCTGAAATGTTTTCTTTGAGGCATGAGCCTGGCCATTTCTCCATCTTCTGACTTTTGGAATAAAATCATCTTTCTTTTATTACATCTCATGCTTGTTCATCTTGGCAAACAAGCAATGAGTGACCAAGATTGAGTCAGTTACAATATGAGTAGAGATCTGGGCTTCCTGTTAACTTTGGTGGAAACAGCCACTGCAGTAACCTCCTTGTAGATGCAGGTATCCGTTTTATTCCTATGTCCTATACAGGGGCCCATGTCATTCATTGGGATGGTTGCTTTGCTATGTCATCTTTTCTTTTTTTTTTTTTTTTGAGTTGGAGTCTCACTCTGTCGCCCAGACTGGAGTGCAGTGGCTGCTCCCGGCCACTGCAGCCTCGACCTGCTGGACTCCGGCGATCCTTCCGCCTCAGCCTTCCAAGTAGCTGAAACTACAGGCGCGCGCTACCACGCCTGGCTAATTTTTTGATTTATTGTAGAGATGAGGTCTCGCCAAGTTGCCCAGGCGGGTCTCGAACCCGCGGACTCAGGCAATCCGCTCATCTCGGCCTCCCAAAGTGCTGGGATTACAGGCTGAGCCACGAGCCTGGCCTGTCATCTTTCACATACCAAAATTTGTGGTCATTTCTCTGATGGTTGCAAATTAAGAGCCAGTCACTCATGAGATCTGGATGGATCTGTTTTTCTACCAAGAACCCCTTTTCTTCATTCTCTTGTCTTACTCTTTATTCCTTTGAAAGTAAATCTTCAACAAAATGCTCATCTCAAGAAAAATCAATGAACAGACCTAATAAGTTCACAATTTTGCACCCAAAATGCTACTTAACTGCATGTGTTTTTGAAAGTCGGGTCTTAAGCCAGGCTCGGTGGCTCAGCCTGTAATCCCACACCTTTGGGAGGCTGAAGTGAGTGAATTGCCTGAGCCCGCGGGTTCGAGACCCGCCTGGGCAACTTGGCGAGACATCATCTGTACAATAAATCAAAAATTAGCTGGGCGTGGTAGCACGCGCCTGTAGTTCCAGCTACTGGAAGGTTGAGGTGGAAGGATCACCAGAGCCCAGCAGGTCGAGGCTGTGGTGGCCCGGAGCGGCCACCGCACTCCAGTCTGGGTGACAGAGGGAGATTCCAACTCAAAACAAAAAAAAGAAAGTTGGGTCTTTATATTTGCATATGGTAAAAAAAAAAATGATCAGACACACAGAATAAAATCTCCTCTATTTCTCATACTATCTACTTTCTCAACTCCTCCTACCTTTTAGAATAACAAAACAGTTCAAGGATTTTAGGATAAATAGAAATTTTCAAAACTGCCCAAAATGTACAATACCAACTCACATCTTAAATATTGTGAGTTTTCTTCTCTAGAAATATCCCCTTTTCGGTTCACACTCACATTTTAGGCTCTGACTATGGCATTACAAGTCTAACTATAGTCCTGAACTGATTCAGCAAACTGAAGGAACTCAACAAAGATGGATTTGCTGATGAACCACTTTTTTTTTTTTTAATGTCTCGAAGAATCTGAAGTTAGCATACTTGCCTTTGGGTTTCTGCCAATCTTTTATTTGAGAAATCAAAACAGAGATCTCCTCAGCTGACAGAGTATACATTCGGGAGACTTCCAAACATCATCTAAATAGACAAAGCTGCCAAGACATAGTAAACAGCATTCAATAAATAGAACCTGTTTGGATGAATGCCTTCTGGTTTTCTATGTTTTGATGCAGGACTTGGAAATTTTCCTAGTTGGTTAATAGTTGATGACCTATTTGAACATATTGAGGTAGAAATATACAACTTTAAGAAGAAAAAGTCTAATTTGTCTCCATTCACCTACCATTGACCCCCAGTCAGAGTGTCAGAGTATTTTAATGATATCCTTCAAAAGTAATTCCAGAGTCTAAAAAGGCATAAAAAGATGGTTTTGCTGGGCACAATGACTCACACCTGGGAGGCCGAGGCAAGAGAATTGCTTAAGCCCAGGATTTTGAGATCAACCTAGGCAACATAGCAAGACCTCATCTCTACAAAAAAATTAAAAAGCTACCCAGGTGTGGTGGTGCATACCTGTAGTCTCAGCATTGGAAAGCTGAGGCAGGAGAATTGCCTGAGCCCAGGAGGTTGAAGCTACAGTGAGCTGTAATCATGCCACTGCACTCCAGCCTGGGCGACAAAGTGAGACCCTAATTTAAAAACAACAAAAAAAAGATTTTTAGTATCTTAATGGATTCCACATACACTCCTCAAGGAAATCCCCAGAGTTGACAATATCGGGTATTTTTAAATTACTCTAAAAAATAATGAGTGGGAACATTATAAAAATACTTATAAAGCAATGTCTCTAATTGGACAGACAAGCAAGGGGGTGAATGACTTGGCTTCTAGTTTCTTGACAAACATGGGGCTTTTCCCAGTGTTCTGGAGTGTTAAGCCTAAATCTCTCCTTACTCTGGAATGGGGCTGGCCAAGACTGTGAAAGCAGCAGATCCTCCCTTTGTTTCTGAGGCAGGGCTTCTGCTGCCTGAGCTGACGAGCCTCGGGGTGCCCATTAAACATGCAAAGAGAAAGCCTCATGCAGAGCCACAGGGAGAAAATTAGGAAAGCCAAGCTTTAATTAATCAACAAAGTAATTAGATGAGGGTACAAGGTGGCTTGCAAGGTACAGCAATGTAGAAAATAAGTAAGGAAATCAAGAACAGAGAATATAGGAGAAAGGAAATAAAGAGGGTTAAAATGAAACTAGGAATAAAGCTTTTACTGAAAACACAGCTACAAAGCCCAGGACACACAAAGAGGGCAGTGTGATCTGTTACACTTGAGAACAGAATAAGCTAGGGCTCCTGGGACTCATGGCCATCCTCCATCTTCCGGCCAGAAAGAAATTCCTCTCACAATTTTCATCTGGAGTGTCTGCAACAACAATATCTTCATCAAACACAGTGGTCAGATTTTCTGTGGTTATTCAACAGGATTCTTCTAGGTAGGTAAAATAGATCACATCTCTAGAGTCAAATATGTATGACAGAGGTTTCTATGATACAGCAATCTAGCTCTATGTTCTAGCCTTCTCTCCTGCCTCTCTCTTTAACTCTCCATGTAGGAGAGGAGACACGGAAAAGGAAATACATATTCATTTTTTTCCTCACTATATGTTAAGTGCTGGGCTGGGAGAGTTTAATGTAATTTCATTTAGTTTCCATAACAAATCTATGAGAGTTACTATTTCCCCCATTTTATAGATGAGGACCGGGTCCCCACGAGGTTAATACATTTACCCAGTGCAGGTATGTGTTAGAGGCAGCGTTTGGACCAGTAGCTGATTTAGAAGATATATCAAATATGGTTATAATTTCTGTTTAAATGAATCAATCAGCAAGATCTTTCTAAGGTCTATCATGTGCCCAGCCCTGGAGATGTTCCGTAACTCCCTCAAGCTCCCCTATCTATTTCCTAACTTTCAGCATGGGAGAGAAGGGTAGGAAAAATATCTGTGAATAAAAGAGGAGTAAAAAGGATTTGATCTTTTTTATATTCCAGTGATGTTTCATTTTCCTATTTTAAATTCTTTTTTTTTTTCTGATCATTCTCCCTTAAGCAATGTATATTGGTTAGGATATTAAAAATAAGCAGAAAACCATTTCTTCCCCCAGCTGCTCTTTAAGCAAGGCACAGCTAGCTAGAGGTAATTTCAATCCATTTTGGAGAAAAAGGCTGTCCGCCTTGGCATGTTTTTATCCATAATACCATCAGGCTGTAAATGAATCCAGGACAAAGCATCTTCATTGTATTATGTGTGAGAGAAACAGAGTCAAAGTCATCTTAACTTTGTAATGAATAGCATTTTGTCAGAGTGAATATTTGGCTCATGGGAGGTTAAAGGAGAAACAGGACTAAAATACTTTAATAGTCCAGAGACTAGCACAGTGAAATGAATTTATTGCTTTTAGGAGAGTCCCCAGTGGACCGCACATAATGAAACTTGCTGTCTGATAAGGCTGCCTTGGTGAGGAGGCTCGCTGGCAGGCAGGAGCAGCATACTGAATACTGTGCGACAGGAAACCTAAGGTGACCCTCACACCTGCAGCAGCGGTGGCAGATTTTTCCCCTGTCTGGGTGAACAGATATGCAGAATAAATGTGCAAAAGCTCCTGAGGAGGTGGAAAGGGGTCACAGGCCTATCAGTAGCCCTGCTCAAGACCATCCATTTTCAGGGTTGGCTATCCAGATATGAGACAGACAGGACATGAAAAGGAAACCAACAGCCTGGCTGTACTTGGATGAGCTAGAGAATGAATCACACCAATTTGTTCCCTAAAGGAAGTGTTTTTGAAAGACCCAGAGGCCTAAGTGAGATATCTGGATGCTAAATAACACAGTAAATTAATTTGGCACATCTGACTTCCATCCACAAAGCCACTCATTGGACAGAAGAAAATTGACAGAAAGAGAGAGAGAAGGACAAACAACTCTTTGGAAGAGGTGTGTAAGGGGCTAATTTGTGTGCAGAAGACAATAATTGTTGTAGAGACGGGCTTTGTGGTTTGCCCCTGAATAAAAAAAAAGTAACACATTTTCACAGCCTCTGTGATGGAGAAGAACCCAAGAGAATCACATAGTGTAATGTCAAAACTGAAAGAACAGGAGTAGAAGGAAATATAAACATCTAGATGTAATTCCAGTGAATATTAGTTGAGAGGGGAAGACAAATCCATGTCACTGTCTCCTCATCCACAAGACGCATATCCTGAAGTGTCCATTTCATTATTCACTCTATTTATGTAATTGTAATATTAAATCATTTCATTAGTTTATCTCATGATCCACTAGATTGGATGCTGCCTGATGATAGGGACAGAATACTGAAGGAAGTAGACATGGTGTATCTACTTTGGAAAACAGTTTGGCATTATCTCCTAATGCTGAGTCTTATTATACCCTAATATCTGGAATTCTACTCCTAGATATAGACCCTAGATACATTCTGACCTATATATAGCAGGGACTGTGTGTAAGAACATTCGTAATACGAAAACCTGAATACAAATGTCCATCACTAAAGAGAATAAATAAATGGCAGATTCACGTAATGGAACTTCATATAGTAGCTAAATGAACCACAGTAATTTTGCAACACTATGGATAAATCACTACAATATAGTATTAACTGGATATAAAAATTTAAGTGGATTAAAATAAAAATGAATTATATCTTTTTATAAAGTTAAAAACAACTGAGAATATATACTTTTAAAGAGCTACATATATATGGAAATAACATCAATATTCCTATACACACACTTACATAGATATAAAAGCATAGGAATTATGGCCAGGGAATTCAGGAGGATAGGAGATGGGCCCAGGAGACCATGTGCTGGGTGTAGGTTGTCAAGGTACTGTCTTTTATTTTAGATGGTGAGTTTGTAGGTGTTTAATATAAATAGCCAATTAATAAATAAATAGAAGTGGGCAATGCATGGGCCAATGATGAGAGTGTGTCCACAGATTATGATGAATCAAATTCTGGGCACCTGAAATCCAGAGGAGGGGGAAAAAAAAAAGAAGAGTAAATTATGCTGGCCCCAGAACACTTCCTTTAATACTTGATGTTTAACAGGATTTCAAAGCCATAATGACAGAATAAGATATTTGAATTCAATCAAGCTGCTTGGTAGTAATGTTACCCATAATTAATACTCCAAGCAGAGCGGGTCTTACCTGCTGGTCCATGCTTCTGGGTCTTGAATCACACACTGACATAAATCAGATGAAGTAATTAATTTTTTCCTAAATATTGCAACATTTATTTTTTCAACATTTTATAATGAATATACCAAACATATAGCAAAGTTGAAAGAATTTTACAACAAATATTCGTATACCTACTACCTGGATTTTACTATTAGCTTTTTACCCTACTTATTTTTTATTTTTTTAGTCAAGGTCTTACCCTGTCACCTAGGTTGGACTGCGGTGGCACAATCACTACTCACCACAGCCTCAACCTCCTGGGCTCAGGTGGTTCTTCTGCCTCAGCCTCCTGAGTAGCTGGGACCATAGGAGTGCATCACCATGCCTGGCTAATTATTTGTAGAGATGAGGTTTCTCTATGTTGCCCAGGCTGACCTCAAACTCCTGAGCTCAAGCAATCCTCTTGTCTCAGTCTCTCAAAATGCTGGGATTACAGGAGTGAGACACTGTGCCTGGTCTACCCTTCTTATTTTATTGCTTACTCATCCGTCCTTCAATTCATCCATCAATCTACCTTAGTTTTGTTGTTGATGATGCTGTGTTTCAAAGTAAATTGCAACTATCAGTATATTTCTTCCTAAATACTTTAGGTTCCACGTATTTCACTAAGTTGAACACTTATTTTCACTTCTGAGTTATAGGGGGTTAAAGGTAAAAACCAAAATCAAAGCATGTCTTGAGTGAGAAAGAAAATGGGGTATCAAGTGAATTTGAAGTGTAAAGCAATAAAAGGCATGTGATTTAAAGAATACTCTTAAAGTCTGGGTATGGTGGACCAAGTTTATAATCCCAGCACTTTGGGAGGCCGAAGCGAGAGGGTTGCCTGAGGCCAGCAGTTCAAGTCCAGCCTGGACAAGATAACAAGACCCTGTCCTACAAAATAAAAAAATTAGTTGCACATGGTCATGGGCCTGTAGTCCCAGCTACTCAGGAGCTGAGATGGAAGGATCATTTGAGCCCAGGAATTCAAGATTGCAGCGAGCTATGATCACACCACTGCACTCTAGCCTGGGTGGCAAAGTTAGATCCTGTCTCTCGAAATAAAATAGAAAAATATAAAAATTCCTTTTGAATGAGCTCCAGCACTGAAAAAGCAACATGTCCAGCTGTTCTGTTAGTAGAGGAAGACAATCAATTCTGAACATGGCCCAAGAGAAACCCAAGCCAGAGTCAGGCAGCAAAAGGTAAATGTACCTTTGGAGCTGTAGAGGGACAAAAACAAATCCCCAAATTCTGAGTAGCCCACACATCAGTTTATATGGACTCTACAATAAGAATACTAGCAGCCTTCCAAGAGCTTGCTGCTCAGCTTTTGTTCTGAGCTGAGCTGGATAGGATCCTTCAGCTAGGAGAAACCTGAGCAAAAAGCCTGATCTTACGAGACTTTTTACCCCATGCCAAGGTACTTTTTACCCCATACTGAGCATGACATCATGATTATCTGACAAAGGGGTCAAGATGACTAGAGCTGCCACTCCCCCAAATCAGCGCCCTCCTGCTGGGGACTTCCAGGTGGTTGAAAGGATTTCTATTCCATCCTCTTTAAACTCCAATTCACAAGAAGAGACCTCAGACTAAGTTACTACCACCCCAGTCCAGTCCATTGAGGAGGTCTTCTCCCTATCACCAAAGAATTAACCCCCTGGATTAGTTCTGCCAAAAACAATCTAGGAAAACCAATTTTTGGTATTATGGGCTGTCATCAGAGGGTTCCCATTAAAATGCACAGATGTAAGTTGTATAAAAGTAAAAAATGAATATATCTAGTTTATAGGTTAACAATAATTTATTTAGCCAGGCTCGGTGACTCAGCCTGTAATCCCGTGCCTTGGGAGACTGAGGTGAGTGGATTGCCTGAGCCCGCGGGTTCGAGACCCGTCTGGGAAACTTGGCGAGACCTCATCTCTACAATAAATCAAAAAATTAGCCGGGCATGGTAGTGCACGCCTGTAGTTCCAGCTACTTGGAGGGCTGAGGCGGAAGGATCGCCAGAGCCCAGCAGGTCGAGGCTGCGGTGGCTGGGAGCGTGCCACTGCACTCCAGTCTGGGTGACAGAGTGAGACTCCAACTCAAAAAAAAAAAGAAAAAAAGAAACTTTCTTCTACAGAAATGGCAAAAATATGACAAAATCCAAATCCTTTTATAAATAAGACCAACAAAAACCTGGGCGCGGTGGCTCATGCCTGTAATCCCAGCACTTTGGAGGCGGAGGTGAGAGGATTGCCTGAGCCCAGGGTTTTGAGACTTGCCTGGGCAATTTGGTGAAACTTTGTCTCTACTATGAATCAAAAAATTAACTGAGTATGGTGGCATGCGTCTTGGAAGGCTGAGGCAGAAGGACCGCCTGAATCCAGCAGGTTGAGGCTGTGGTGGCCATGAGCGTGCCACTGCCCTCCAGCATGGGTGACAGTGAGACTCCAACTAAATAATAATAATAATAAGACCAACAGAAAATGATAAAATAAAACTATTATGCATCCCAATATGTCAGAAGTTTTTGATGTTTTCTTGCTTTTTTTTTTTTTTGAGTGGGGGGGTCTAAATCTGTCACCCAGGCTGGAGGGCAGTGGCCCGATCACACCTCAAAGTAACCACCAGCTTCCAAGTTAAGGTGATACTTCCTCTTCAGCCTCCCAAGAAAG
>CAUYQG010081536.1:0-47767 GCA_963574415.1 Tarsius wallacei | reverse complement strand
CAAGGATCCCTAGTTAACCAAGCTTAGAGGTTCCTAAGAAGATTAATTAGATAAGTGCATTAAGCAGCCCAGACCTTACTAGAGACTCAGTATTTGGTAGCTTTCAAAATTATATTGATATTATGATTGGCACTATTAGCTCTTTTTTATTCTGATCTTAACGTTCTGATGGCTGCTTTTTTCTGTCACCTTCTCAAATTCTTCTACCTTCTAAAACCACATAATTCTATGAGATCCTCAATTTTGTCCCTTTTCTAATTTTCTCTTCCACTCTGCTCTCCTCTCATCACTCCTACTGTTTTCTCCTTTTCCTTCTTTTCTTCTTTCATCTTTCTTCTCTTCCAACCCTGTCTGTTTTTTACAGTTTCCAATACTTTCTTGAAGGAATTATTTCCCAAACGTGGTTTCTAATTTGCTTCCCAAATCTGCAGTTCCATTCCTTTCAAATATCTTCAAAGTCTGAAATTTTGAAATTCCTTTTCTGATAGTTATTGAATAGACTGTGGAAATGACAAGTGCAAAGGTTCTAAAGCCATCAGTTCTGTTCTCTACCCTCTTTTTATTTAAAAATAAAATTTTCACTGGAGGAAAGGGCAGGTATGATACTATGATACTTCTTAAGGGGAGATTAAGAGATAAAAATAAAACAATGCCTTAGTATGGTAGTTTGCCATTTGCAGTAGATTTTCTTACGCCTTTTGACTTCAGTTACCATGTTAATGATGAGGACACTGGTATTCAGAGAGACTGAGCGGCTTCTGCAAGAGATTCACTATATGTAGTGAATAAGGGAGGAACCCAGTTCTTCAGGTGGAACATGATCTAGTGTTCATCCCATTTGTCAGCATGTCATGTTTCATTAGCATTCCACAGATCTGTGTGAAGAAATAAAACGTGACATTGCTTAATTAAAGTTGCCACTCTTTCGGTCAGCTGTAAATCGGAGTCTGGTGGTAGGACTTGAGGAGAAGGACAGTCACACAAATGTTAAACAGCTTTGGTAAAACATTCTGCTTTACACTCACTTCAGAGTGATGCTGCAGGCTGAAAAGAGGCCATTTTGGTCATATTAACATTTAGAAAAGACTTAGAAACTTGTATTAAGTTGAGTTGTGCTAAATGTGAAAGCCATTTGAATTTTAAAGTGAACATTTTTTCCTTGTCCCTCCTTGTCCTTGGATCTAGTAACAGTTGCCGGTACTGAAGGGAACACAGCCATCTTCAGTGAGCTCCCTGATAAACAGGAGGCACACACAAGAAGATTGCACATCCCTGGAAAAGCCTCCGTGGGACCTAGATAAGAAAGGGGCTCTGCTGAAACTTTCTAAAGCCCAGAAATATATCTTCTCCCTTAGTCTCTAGATGACAGCTGCTTTCTTTCATGTCTTTGTATTAATTTTATATATAATATTTAATACGACCTTGTGAACCAGAACTTGCGAATAAGCAAGACAAAAACAGAAACAAAACAAAACAAGCAAACCAAAAAAAAAACTGTCACCAACTAAAAAGTATGCAACCCCAAATTGTTCAAGGTAATTGTAATTTAGAAGAATTGTAATTTAGAAGAACAGCAGGATTGATGTAATCTGAGCACTGGTTTGTGACAGTAACTGTTTGGGGTCTAAACACTGATTAAGAAAGAAGCTGAGTAATGGTCATAAGACATGCAGTCATTATTAATCAATAGTGGGAAAAAGATAAGAAATTGTTTTGTTATAAATACTGGATGGAAATTATGCTTAAATTAATAGTTTTTTTGTGGCTACACAGCTGCCCATACCATGCTGAGTGTTCAGCACTTTTGACCAAAACCAGCATGATCCTCATGTTCTAACCTCCCTATTCACCCAATCTTGCCCTGAGTGATTTCTCCCCCGCCATGAATAATGTGCTAAAAAGGAAATGCTTTGCCAATGTAGAAGAGGTGAAACAAACAGCAGAAAAACATTAGAACTGACGAGTTCAAAAATTATTTTGAGCATTGGAAAAAGCATCTCCATAGGTATATTGCATCAAATGGAGAAAACTTAGAAGGTGACTGAAGTTGCAATATGTAAAAATAAATACGTGATTTTTAATAAATGAATTCCTTTTTTTTGGAGGGATCTCCATAGATATATATATATTTATATATATATTTATATAGATAGATAGATAGATATGTAGATATATATAAAATGTATAAATGCAATGTGATAGCTTTCCCTCAAAACTGTCTTTTGTTTGATCTCTGTATTAAGGTATAATGTTTTCACTTTCCTTTGATTATTTTTGCTTATTTTAATTCAATTGCAATTTCATTGCCAATTAGTTATTTGGAAACATGTTTTGATATTTCTAAATGAAAAAACTTTTGATGTAATCTTTTTGCTATTGTATTAAGATCAGAGAATGCCATCTCTGTGATATTAATTCATTGCCATTTTTTGAGTCTTCTATTGTGGCTTTAGTACATTCGTAATTTTTATAAATGTTCCATGTGTGCTTGAAAATAATTTATATTCTTTAAGTATTGGGTGCAATGTTCTATTGCTTCCACCACAGGGACATTGTTGTTCCCATTTTATATATGTTGATGAGTCTTCTAGCCTGCTTGAACTGTCACTAAAAGATACATAATAATTGGCTTTTAGTGGAGGTGGATTTGTTAATTTTTCATTGAAAGTTTTTGTTTTTGCTTTACGTGTTTTGAGAGTATAAAAACTTGAGGCATATAACTTGAAAAATGATAAGAATCTCTTATTTTTTAAATTTGTTATCTACTACTTTTTTATCATGAAAAATAATTACTTTGAAGTTTGTTTTCATGTGCTATTAATATAGTTAATTGCATTGCTTTTCTTTTTCTTAGTTTTTAGCATTATATTTCTTTTTCCATCTCTTTACTTTCTACATTTCAGTTTTATTTTGATTTAGGTGTAACTCTTTCAAACTACATATACCTGTTTTATTTTTCTTAAAATCTTTTTAATTTAAGTGGTGAGTTTAATTTAGTTTATTTATTTGTGTGTGTGTTTGATTTCTGACATATTTGGATTGATTTATTTAATCTCATTTGGTGTGATTTTTTTGCGAATTATTCATTTTTTATGAGCACATTTCTCTTCTTCCCTGTTTTATATTGTATTGATTAACTTTTTACAATTTTTTTTTTTTTTTTTGATTTGGAGTCTCGCTCTGTCACCTAGACTGGAGTGGGGTGGCTGCTTCCGGCCACCGCAGCCTCGACCTGCTGGGCTCTGGCGATCCTTCTGCCTCAGCCTCCCGGGTACCCGGAATTACAGGTGAGTGCTACCACACCTGGCTAATTTTTTGATTTATTGTAGAGATGAGGTCTCGCCAAGTTGCCCAGGCGGGTCACCTCAGCCTCCCAAAGCGTGGGATTACAGTCTGAGCCACCGAGCCCGGCAGTTTTTAAATATTTAAACATAAGTATTTAAAGTCAGCTGGGTATGGTGGCTCATGCCCAGCACTTTGGGAGGCTGAGAAGGGAGGATCATTTGAGCCCAGGAATTCAAGACCAGCCTGAGCAACATAGTGAGACTTTGTCTCTACAAAAAAAATAAAATAAAATTAGCCAGACATGGCGGTGGATGCCTGTAGTCCCCACTACTCAGGAGACTGAGGCAGAAGGAGGCTGAGTCTGTGGTGAGCCATGATTGTGCCACTGCACTCCAGCCTGGGTGACAGAGGGATACTCTGACTCAAAAAAACAATAATTTTTTAAAAAGTAAAATAAGAACTAATATGTGCTGAATCTTGGCGTCCATCCCATCAATCCCCCAAGTACACTCACCACGACAGTAACAGCTTTCCGGTGCCCAACAAAGTCCATGTTGGTCTTCCAGCCCTCTCGTTCAATGATCTGGGCAGTGGGGCCAGAGTTGTTCATGGCATGGGCAGATACCAGGTAATGTCCATCTGGCGACCAGCTGAGCCTCAACACGTGGGTTGTCCCTCCACACTGAAAGAAGCATGGACATTTGAAAGGAACTCAAGGATAACTTTGTGGCCAAAACAAAATCAAATTCCGATTTACAAATGTGTGATGGAGTTTAAGGGCCTTCTGTCACATGAGTTTGAGAAATTGGCATCTTACCCTCCCCCCACAAGAGCTAAACAAAGAACTGCTGCACAAAGCACATGCCTTGAGGGGTCTGCAGGAGCCCGCCCCTTTGAAGTGTCACCTCTGCATGGGCCAAATCTCTCTGGCTCCTGACCCCCTTCTAAACAGCATCTGAGAACCCATCACATGACATCTGCAGAGCAGCCTCCAGATATGCTGAACAGAGAAAAAGCCCTGTGGACACATAGGAACCTGTTCTGTAATATAGCTGTGACTGTGAGGCGTCACCTACTCTCAAGTCTTTCTCTTCACCCAAAGGGTAGCAAGGATACCTGTAAGGAAGAAGAGGTTTGTAACGGCCTTATACACTGTAAAAGGTGCAGCAGAAAGGCACTGCTTCCCTGTCCAGGACCAAGGACTGAGGAAGAGCAACCCTTCACATCATTCCTCTTGTAAAGTGAGATGACCCAAGGTGGGCTTGGGGTGGCTCTAAAGAGGCTAAGATCTTGACCTCACAGTCCCAGAGTACAATGGGACAAAGCAAGGCCTGAGTGCAACGACATTGTCTGCTTCAACTTCCAGCCCAGGTCATAGACCCATGGCAGGATGGGCCTACCCCACAGTAGAGGTTAAAGAGTGTTAGCAGCTCCTGCTGGTACTCCAGACACTTCCACAGTGCTTGGCAGTCAGAGCCTTGAGGAACTCCAGAAGGCATAAGGGTATTTGTCAGGACTTACTGCAGGACTAAGTAAGGTAGAAACCAGTGCTCATATACCCAGTCCAGGAGCTGGTGTTGGTCTGGGGAGAACAGAATGACTTTCACTTCTCTCCTGGTCAGTTCAGATCAGTGGGCGAATGCCCATTCTCCCTACAAAACTTCACTCATGTGTCCCTTGCTCTGAGAAGTCTTCCCCAAAGCAGCTACCCCTCCTGAGCTGTTTCTATACACTCTGGACGACTCAACCATCATATTTACAACTGATGTAAATATCTGTCTTTTCCACAGGGGTATAAGCTTCAAGGGAAGGGACTCCATTTCAATGTATCTTTATTTTCCTATATCCAGTATTGTCTTACATACAATGGACACATAATAAGTGTCTAATGAATAACGGCAATCTTAAGCTCTTATTCCACATGATATTAGAACTCAAGTAAAGGAAGACACAGTAAAATACTACAGAAGATGCTATAGTCTGATCCCCAAACATCTTGCAACCTGTACTGCTAACTCCACTGGAGAAAGATGTCGGCTGGCCTGCAGAGTGAATATCAACCAGTATAGCCAGAAACAACATGAGAGCCAGTCTCCACCATCCTGGCCCTGGCCCATCCCTGACAAGTTGCTCTGTGGGGCGGCTTGATGTAAACCACATGACAACAAACAATGTCATTCGTGTCTGTGGTGGTAAGCTGGGTGACACAACACTGTGGGGACATCTCTAAAGTTCTCTTTAACTTTAAAATTTAAATCGTTTTTACTTCAAAGCTGGATATTAAATAGCTTCTCAGGAATGAAAGAATTTTTAATCATCTGACTCTTAGGGCCAGAGTACCCACCCCCAAAGAACCCTGACTAGCCTGCTCAGGTCCCCAAACTCTGTGTATTCCTCTATATGGTCTGGCCCATGGCCAGCTCCCTCTGTGCGCAAGGATGTCAGGAAGAGACTGGTGAAGCTGCTGAGACCAAGTTCCCTGGATTGTCCTCACTTACCTCATCAAAAGGCTTGGTGATGCTAGTCTCTAACTGCCAGTCCAGCGTTCTCCACACCTTCAGGCTGCGGTCATCAGCTTGAGAGGCAATGTATTTACCAACAGGGTCCCAAGTCAACCCTTTCACCAAGCCAGAATGACCTCTCAGTGTAGCTAGGATTTCTATGGGAAAAAAAAAATGTGGAAAGATGTCAGCAGGGGAAAACAACTCTAAATAGAAAACTTGAGCTACAATCCATGGACCATGGGATGGATCACCAAGAGAATGGACTTTAGCAGTCCACCTTGGCCAGAACCCACCACAGGTGCAAGCAAAAGAACCCTCTCCTTTGATCTATACCAAGGCAAAAGTCAAGAAATGACTGCATCAAGGAGGCAACAAGGGGCCCTGGCCTTGGTCAGAGCCACCACTTCTGGCCCCGGGTCTTGTCTGTAGCTGGCTGCTCTTCCTAGGCTGTGACATCAGCACTTCTGATGTGAGCCTGTTGGCACTTCCCTGATAAGGAGCAGGTCTAACAGCTCAGGGGGCCAGGCAGTGACTGAGTCTTATTTCTTTCTTTTTCTTTTAGAGATGGGGTCTTTCTCTGTTACCCAGGCTGGAGTGCAGTGGTACCATCATAGCTCATTGCAGCCTCCAACCCTTGGGTTTAAGCTATCCTGGGCTGAGACTTTGTAAGTCATCACTGAAGACAAAAGTGTGTATGAGAGCACTCCATGCAGATCTGTAATCCAAATGCCACCCTAGTCTTTAGAACTGCCCTCCCCACAGCCAGATGAACATCCCACATATGCTGATAGCTTTCAAAGACAACCAAAATGACTTGGATCCAAGTCCATAGATGATGAATGTTAGCCCATGAGGAAAACATACTCCAGGTACAGAGTGGAAACTATGAGAAGCATTAGCTATAAACTGCAGCACTACGCAAGATTATGCCATCTGTTGTGACTTTAAACACAATGAATGAGAAAAATCAATCTTTTGCAAAACTGAGTTTGTCTTAGTCCGTATCTGCTCAAGGGCTTCAGAGAGGAGACATCAACTAAGCTGAGCCAGAGCTCAGTGGTGGGGGGTACACACAGCATGTGTGGGAACACTGGGGCCCCAACACCAGTCGTCCATGCACCACCTTCAAGATCTGTGGCATACCCATGCCAGCACTCAGTTGTTTTTCTTTACCTTAAAGGTAACTGATAAAGAAAAAAAAAAAAAAAACTTGGTTGCTGAAAAGACATATAAATCCCAGGCCACTGTAAAACACATGCAGCTGCCAAGACTAAGGAGAGGCCCACTCCCACTTCCAACACCAACAGGTAGTACTGCTGGTGAGTAGCCCATTTCTGCCACCACTCAGTCAGAAAAAAATCCCAGACCTGGGAACTTCACGGCATTCCAGATGACAACAGTGTTATCCACGCTGCACGAGGCTAGCCAGGCATCATGGGGAGACCATGCTACATCCATCACATCTGGAAGAAGACAGAGGCTTGTGGTGAGGTCTCTTACCTGGCATGCAGACTTGGGGGTGAGTGGGCTCTGGGCAGTTCTCTGTCTGCTAGCTGTACCAGTACCCCTGGGATTCTCATGTCTGAGGATACCTCAGTGTGGGACCATCAAGGACCACACTTTTAAAAAAACCAACTAAAGTTTTTCAATTGGTTATAAATTTAAAGCATCTAACCTTTTCACTCCTTCTATTGATGAAGCAGTGCCCCACTTCTATGGATGGAACAACTGAGGGCATGGCTGAGAGCTTGGGTGCCAAGTGGCATCACACCCATGCACAAGAACCACAGCCAGCCACTTCTTGGGTCTGTGGCCTGAGCACACTCCTCAGCCCTATAACAGGCTTCTATGTCATAGCAGGGCCTTCCTTTGCAATGAGCACAAGACACGGTGGGTAAAGCATGCGGCAGAAAGCCTGATGGTCAGAGCTCCAGGGCTGCTAACTGACTGAGTGCAAGTCATTTCCAGGCCCTTCTCCAGCTCATGAACTGGGTCTCATCTCCAAGACTCTGCCAGGGGCACCCCTTCTCTAGGGAGCTCCCAAGCAGAATTAATAATATCCATTTCTTTGTGACTTAGTTTCCTCACTTGTCAAATGCAGATTAAAAAAACCCATCTCCTTAAAATCACCATGAGAATCAAATGTGAAAAACTGCCAATGCACTGTGCCAGGTACACATCAAGGCATTGATAAGGGTTTGCCATGATGATGGCCCCAACCTTGCCTATCCTGGCATCAGGGTGAAGGGTACAGTCTTAGTTATTTTTCTAACCTCAGCACCTGGTACAGTGCTAGGTATATAGAAGAATTATTGGTGAGTTGAAGTAACAGCAGCAAAGGTAATAGCTATCAAGTCTTCCCCCATAGAATCTTTTAAAAAGATGTGAAAGCAAAATATTCCAAATTTCTATTATACTTTCTTCTAGCTTTTAAAAATCAATAGTAATGACTTGATGGCTTTTTTTTTTCACAATGTATCCCACACTGTGATTCATATTATGTTTAAACTAGTATGCTGCATCTGGTCCTGTAATGCCTATACAATTTTCATGGTTTCTTTTCTGTTGCCCTGTGTTCCACGTTGTTAGCGTTCACCACCTCTAACAAACCTAATTGAATATGGCATGTTAACGAGGTCCCGGTTTTTCGTGTTAATGGTGTCCGGTCCAAGTGTATGTGTCACTCTCCACACACTGGATTATTTCTGAGATTGATACTCTAGAGCAGGAATCCTGGCAGGATATCTGAACATCTTCATAGGGATGGATTCTCATTAAACTCTAGACTGCTTTTCACAGACCCCTATGACTTTACAATTCTCCATGCACAATATCTGCTTCAACCTCATTAGCAATGAGGTTTATAATTTTTTTCCTTCTAATTTATTAAGTAAATTTTTATATTTTAAATGTTAATTTGATTATTATCTAAAATTGTCTTTTTGGACTAATTTGCTTACATATTGTGACTGTCTGCTGGGAGGTCTTTTGTGCAGTGGGCCTAACAAACATAAATACAGTGCCTAAAAACAAACAAGATAAGAACTTTCTCTAGGAATCTGGAGTCCCAAAGGGGCAGACATGTAAACTCTAGGAGTGCACAGTAGTATTCAAGTCCTAAAACAGAGGCGATGCAGTCAGATGAGAACCCAGAAAGGAGAAGTTTCTTAGCAATTACCAGATTGGTTATAATGCAAATATTAGCTGCAAATTTCACCTATTTACCTTTCTATACTGTAAGAGTTTTATATAGTAAAGTCTATTAGTCTCCTTTGTGATTTCTTCTGTTGCCTTGTTGGCCTTGAAAATATTCTCTCTGCTAGAGGTAAATACTCAATTCTATTTCCTCCTGGTTTAATTATTTAGACTGTTTATCTCTTTAATATCTGGAATTTATTTTGGTACATGCTACATTTAGTGAGAATATACATTAATTTCTCCTCACTCACAAACTCCTTAATGGTTACAACACACATAGGGAAGAATCATCTCCATTTTTAATAAGCGATGCCTCTTTCAGAGTACACCAATTTCTTAGGTACCTTGTAGCCTCCTTCACTGTTGTAAGTTTTACCCCAAAACGGTTGATGTATCAGTGAAACTTTTAATGTTTTCACCCATAACATTACTTATCCTTCCAGATGCCCTCTGTAGTCACTGCTAAGTTCTGTGGTGAGTCCACATACAAAATTTTGTCCCTGAGTTTCTGCCTTCAGAATGCACATACACTCTGCTTCCTTTTCATTGTGCATTCACACACGAGTCCTTCACTGTTGTTCTCATCATCATTCTTGGTTCAAGAGGATAATTTTTCTAACACCCAAGGCTCTTGGTTCCTTAAACTTCTCCTCCTCCGATGACTTTGGCTTCCACTACATTCACCTCTATAATCACACCCAGAGACCTTGCAAGACAGATCAGTGCAATCCTCATCTCAATTCTGACTCTCCTCACACACTGACCTCAGCTCCATGATCCTAGCTCACTCTCAGCTCCAACAGCACTTTACACTGCAAGGAGCTACAATCTATTGACGCTGCTGTCCTCCCACTGTCTGCCTTGTCACCTCTCTCCTTCAGCTGAGACGCCATAGCCACTCCCCTTTCTCTTCCCTGTCTTCACAGTTGCCTGACAAAGCCTAACGTGGTTCAGTCCAGCTCCATCCTCCCTCAGTCTTTCTTGAGTACCCTCCGATTTTGGTCCAATGACACCAACATGAATCACACTTGCCAAGGTCCCCAGCAGTCTCCATATTGTCAAGTTCAGCAGTCAATGTCAGTCCTCACTTTGCCTCTCAGCCGGTAGGACACATCACTTGCCTTTTCTCTCAAACACTCTCTTCACTGCCCTACCTGGCCTATCTTCCTCACTTCTTTTGCTGGTTTCAAATCTCCAAATTCTAGACTCTTATCTTTAGACTCTGTTCCTACCCAGAACTCTCTCTTGTACTCATAATTCATATTCCAAAATGTGTATACTATATCCACTTACACTGGCAACTCAACATGGCCAAAACCAAACTCTAAAACATTTCTTTTAACAAACACTTCTGTCTTGCCTGTCTCAGGTTACAGCAACTGCATGTTTTCCATTGTTCAGGCCCAGGATGTGTTGCTGTCCTGACTCCTCTGCTACCTCACACCTTAGTTCCGATCCACCAGATCTGCCTCTGACTACTTCTTGACACTTCTGTGTACGAACTACCATTGTCTCTCACCTACATTATCACAGCAGCCCCCTCAATGGTCTCCCAGTGGTGCCCTTAGCCCCTCATGAGAGAGACTCCACCCTGCTGCTGCGGGTCTCAACTCTGCCCAGAGCCCTACTGCGCCTTCCGTTCTTGCTCAGAGAGGAGCTAGCAATGGTTTCACAGGAGCCACCCCCAGTTTCTGGGGGGTCCCTAGGCAGACTAAGTACATGTCCATGCTTCAAGACCTTTGCCCTGAGAGTCCTCTCACTGTTGTCTGGTCTTCTCTCAACTGTCATCTCCTCACTGAGCCCCCAGCACTCACAGGATTCTTCCAGTTCCTCTCAGGACTCTGTTCCATGGGCTTCTCTTCAAATATGCTATATGACTCATTCACTGTCAGTCTCTTTTCAAAAAAGGACATTCCTTGAGGGAAGAACAGTGCCTAAAACATGGCAGGTGCTCAATATCCATTTGCTACATGGATAAGTACATATTAATTTGGGGAAAAATGTATTTTATTTAGTCTTTCCATTTATGAAGTGGTCATTTTATATCTCTCAAAACGGGTCATGGTTTGGGTATCAGAAATCTCATTCATTTTTAGTAAGGTTACTTATTCCTAGATATTTATAATTCTGGATGCCACTATGTATGAATTCTTTTTTTATCATTAGGTATCCTAATTGGCTATTACCAATGAAAGATAACAATTAAAATTTTTTCTAACATGGGATCATTTTATTAGTTCTAAATGTTTCTCAGTGCTTTATTTGTTCTAAGCTTAATATTCATTTGGTTTTTATTGATATAAATGCTATCTTCATTTCAATGTTGCTTTATTTTCCAGTTTATCTCCCTTCTGATATGTGTTCGATTGTATTGCAGAAATTTCAGAGCAACAGATTAAATAATAGTAGCCATCATTGTCTTTTCTTTATATAAATGGGAACCAGTCTTCACTGTTAACTGTAATATCTGCCATTAAAAAAAAACTTTTATTTTTTTATTTTGAGTTGGAGTCTCACTCTGTCACCCAGGCTGGAGTGCAGTGGCACACTCATGGCCACCTCTGCCTCGACCTGCTGGACTCAGGAGATCCTTCCGCCTCAGACTTCCAAGTAGCTGAACTATAGGCGCATGCCACCATGCTCAGCTAATTTTTTAAATTTAATGTAGAGATGAGATCTCGCCATGTTGTCCACTCTGGTCTTGAACCCATGGGCTCAGGTAATCCTCTCACCTCCACCTCACAAAGTGCTGGGATTACAGGTGTGAGCCACTGTGCCAGGCCTGAAATTGGTTTTTAAAAGATATAGGACCCTACCATGTTAAAGAAACAGCTTTCTATGGGCATTTTTTAAAAAAGCATTTTTATTAGGATTTAATGCTGAATTGTCTGATATTCCCTCTAGAATACCTAAGTATATATTTCTCACACTTTGCTTTTTAAAGATTCAGTTCTTTCTTATTTATTTACTTTTGCTTTTCACTGAATTTTCTTCTTCTTCTTTTTTTTGAGTCGGAGTCTCACTCTGTTGCCCAGACTGGAGGGCAGTGGCACACTCATGACCACTGCAGTCTCGGCCTGCTGGGCTCAGGCAATCCTTCTGCCTCAGCCTTCCAAGTAGCTGGAACTTACAAGCATGTGCCACCATGCCGGGCTAATTTTTTGATTTATCGTAGAGATGAGGTCTCGCCATGTTGCTCAGGCTGGTCTCGAACTCGTGGGCTTAGGCAATCCTCTCACCTCGGCTTCCCTAAGTGCTGGGATTATAGGTGTGAGCCACAGCACCTGGCCCTGATTTTTTTTCTTAAATGTTTCTGTGCATATCTGCTACCAGGACCAGTGAATAAGGAGTGGCAGATACTCTAGCTGCAGGTGATCAATTGAACATGCCTGGTAAAGGAGCCCCATGAGGTGGTGGGATAGGACAGAAGTTGAGACTCTGGCTCAGCTGGAGTCTCAGTTGGAGCCTTGTAAGTGTCCTCACGCTTGGTGCCCTCATAGACACACGTCCCAGGCTCCAGGGAAGTCAAATTTATTTGTGTCACTGTGAGTACTGTGACACAAATAAATGCAAATTATACATTTTGATTATTATTTAACAATAACACAATGCAACTGTTTCAGCTTTTACAAGTGTGGAGTCAATCTGTGCTTACTTACCAAGAGATGGGTCTGTTCTCCTTTAAACTATCTAGAGAATTTCCTGAGCATATACTGCCAACAAAACATAGCTGATGCCTCCCATGCCTCTCACTCCTGTTCCACCTTCCACCAGCACTCCAGGCTCAATTCTAAAGTTTCTTGACATTTTGTCCTCTATCACTCAAACCTGGCACACCTCATACTGAACTAGCGTCTGTATCCATAAACCTGGTGTCCTTACGTCTCAGCAGAGGACACCTCTAACTGTCTAGGCACACAGTCAGGAATCTACTTCATCACTCTCCGTGTCCTGTCCTAAGTAATTCCAAATCAGTCACCTCCTCTCTATTCCTTATCCTAGTTCAGGCTCTTACAGTGTCCATCCAAACCACTGGAACAACCTCCATTTCAGAGCCATGAGAATCAATTCCCTCTTATGCTTTTAATGGCTCCTTGTCTCTCCCATGATAACTGACACCCTCAGTATGGTATATGCACTTTCCATGCCCTGACCTTAGCACACCTGGCCAGCTTCACTTTGGGTTGCTCCCTGACTTACATGTAAAGATCCAGCCATGGTGAAACGCTACCCAACTCACCATTCACACCAAGACTTTCTCACTTCTTCTGTCTCCAGCACCTGGAAAGCCCTTTGGTTCATCCTGGGCTGAACCACAGGCTTCCTGAGATAAGTCTAAACTGTCCTCACTCTGGCATTCATGACATTTGAGTGTACAAGCGCATGGGCTACAGACTGTTATAGACTGATCTCCCTCCTCTTCAGTCTAAATCTATAAAATGTGTCTCTTTCCATACCAGGTCTACTTAAAACACTTTGCAAACATACTCAAGGTCAAGTTGAGAAACTTTTCATGGGCACCGGTTTCCGGGGAATAAATAAAGTGCGCTTACGGACTTAGTGGTCCACTGATGAAGGTACTGATTCTGTTCAGCAGGATAAACAGCAGAACGTGGGAAGTTCTACATTAAAGATATAAACATATACCCCATGAGGGCAAGAGTGGGGAGACTGAACATAGCTGGAGGCAGGCAGTGGGATGGTGACTGCATAGACCTAGAGGGACAGGGAGAGTGCAACTGATGGTAGGTAATAGGGAGGGACAGCCCAGACCAAACAGTCCCATGGGAAATATGGAGGCACTGCTGATCTGAGTCAGCTGTTAGGGGCCCGCCACCCCAATGGGGAGCCTCACTCACCGCCTGAGTGATTCCGGAGGATGGAGACACACCGCCATTGCTCCACATTGGCAAGCTTACCACTGGAGCCAAACACGGTGCTGGGGCCAATGTACCTGTGTGAGAGAGGGGTCAGAGAGGCACTCATGGAATGCTCTGGGTACTGCATGGAGATGCTCCCTGCAGCCTGTTAACCATGGCAGACAGAACAAAGCAAAAACAAACAATGAATGGAAAACACCAGGTTGTTGAACAAAGGGGACAGATTAGGTAAGTTATGATCCATGCACTTGATGAAACGCTACATAGCCATTACAAATCTTGCATGGGAAAAGTTCACAATAAAACTAAGTGAAAGAAACAGGTCACAAGACATCACATACAATATGATACCACTTGTGTAAAGAAAAACATACACATGACATGGATAGCATGTATGCGTACAAATGGATCAGAAGGACACACATCCCAAATTCCAAAATATTAACCATGGCCTTCTTTAGTGGTGGGATAATAAGAGATTTTTAAATATATTTTTTAAGCTTTCCAAATTGTGCACAGCATGTTTTTGGTTTTTTTTTTGAGTTGGAGTCTCACTATCGCCCAGGCTGGAGTGCAGTGGCACACTCAGGGCCACCCCAGTGTCGACCTGCTAGACTCTGGCTATCCTTCCGCCTCAGCCTTCCAAGTAGCCAGAACTATAGGTGCATGCTAATTTTTGATTTATTGTAGAGACGAGGTCTTGCCAAGTTGCCCGGGCTGATCTCGAACCTGTGGGCTCAGGCAATTCACTCGCCTTGGCCTCCCAAAGTGTTGGGATTACAAGTCTAAACATGTTATTTATGTTGACTATTGAACGTGACAAAATCAATTCAATTATAAAGCCCCTTATTGTGAATCAAATGGCCCTGCCTTCATACCAGAGGCAGAGGAACCACATAAGCTGCAGGTACTAGTCCCCACCAGAGGAGCAGGCACCTAGGGCATGGTGAAGGTAGTGCTGACACACTGATGCCCAGAGCCTCTGTTAACATCCTTTGCTCTTTACAGCTCTTCACAAACCCACAGAAAGAGGGTACACTGAGGCAGCCAAGTGGACTGAAGGAGAAAGTAGGCCTCTGCTCCTGAAGCCACAGCCACAGAGCCACTCTTAGTGAGCAATGTGATTCTGGAGGATCCCTAACCTGATCGGCCTAGAGTCACCTAGGAAACTTATTATGGAAACACCCTGAGTGTCTATCTAGGTATTAAAGAGGGTGGGCTCTGTACTCCCTACCCTGATCCCATCAGAGCCCTTTGACTGTTAACCATTTTGTATGTTGGGGTTCCATGTGAGATTTTATTTGAAGGACAAATGAAGCCACCTATGTCAGCACTAGAAGGCTTCCTTTTCAGGTGGAAGTCTGCAGCGCTACAAGGGGGCAGATGACCAGGTCACCAGGCTGGTTCATGGTCTCCTGACTCCCTGGTCAGGCCACATCTGCTTCTGACCTATGCACACTTTCTGTAACCTATGAGGTCAGAGATCTGAGGACTTCAGTGACAGGGTGGGGAAAGGCGACTTTGATAAAGACCAGCAAAGAAGCTTCTAAAAAGAAAATGGGAAGAAAGGAAAATAATGCTTACGTAGCCCGCTTCCACACCATAATCAGTTTGTCATCTCCCCCAGAAGCTAAATACATCCCACTGTTTGACCACCGCACACAGTTCACACATGCTGGGAAGAAAAAAAAATAGGGTGATGAAAATCCAATAGTCATGCCCATTTCTTCAGAGTTTGGCAAGATGTAAAGGGTTTACAAAACCTATCTAATCTACTTAAGGCATCTACTATGAGAGTCCCAGAAAAACAACTCAGTTTAAGCACTAACCTGCTTGTGTGATTAAAAACAAATTACCACAACAGTCTGGAGGGGGAAATATGCATAATCTGAAAATTATTCACGCTGAATAACATAGTCAATAGGAGGCTCACTTCCAGAATCAATAAATGATAACTAACTCATTATTTCAAAAGGGCCATCTATTTATGAGTTGCATTTCTGAGTAGAAATTATTCTCAAAATGAAAGCATGTATTAAAAAGAACTTCCAGAAGAGCAGCTTGGTGGAATATAAAACTCTGACTTCACCCCACCTGTCAAAGCCAGCTCTTTTACATTAGGATTTTCCACCCTTGTCAGTACTGCAGATTGACTGACTCTTTACTTAGAAGCTAAGATTAGCAGAAATTCCCCCAGGCCCCTGATGGGCACTCACAGCTCAGCCTTTGGGAGACCTGAAATACAGTGGACACTATCAAAGTTAGAGTCCCATAGAGCCAGCCTATACATAACTTGTGCTCCAGGTCTGAGGACAAGAGCACACAGAGCAATGGAAGGGGCTGACATCCAAAGGCCAGTAACTGAGTAACTGTTAATGGAGCATTTCAGGAGTGGGAAATTAAGGCATTACAGCGGGGAAGGAAACCACAACACTGTCTGATGGCCAAAAGGGTCCTGGCAGAGACCAGTAGGGCCCAGTATAGGCTCAGCGCCAACTTGAGGCATTTTGGTGAGTTGTCTCTTATGCACCCTTCCCCAGGACCCTACTGTGTCCAGGTTGCTGGCCCCAAAGCCCCATGAAATCAGGCAGTAACGACTCATGAGCAGGAAATCACCAGAGGTACCTGCAGACTGTCCAAAGATGGTTCTGTGGGCGGGTCGAGTCTTCTGCCGAATAACTCACCCAGGTGTGCAGCCAACATCTGTGCCTTCAGACAGCAGGCCGAGGGGAGTTACCGCCGCACGGGGCCTTATCTTTCTAATTACAAACACATGTGCTAACCTTGGGCACTCTGCCAACACGCAAAGCCTGCAAAGGGCCACTCTGTAATACCTAAGTGATTGTCCATCTGGCAAAGCATCTTGGGAATATTTTCATCCTTCTCGTCATCCTCCTGGAGGACTGGAGACATATTCCAGATCACAACCTTCCCAGAATCCTGCCCTGGAATGAAGGCACAGAAATGAGGAAATGAAAAAGGAGTAGAAATTTGATATTGATACACAATATTAACTAGAGGTCCTTACTTAGCTTCCATGAATCATAATTAACTAGATCTAAGGCAACTTAATTTGAATTATTAACACAAGTTACACAAAATATTACAAAAAATAAGTACTCATGGGGACCAAAAGAGGTGAGTAAAGGTCAACCTGACTTTATGAAAAGAACTCTGGACTAATAATCAGAAGAGGACCCAGCTCGGGTCTGGCCTCAAACACGTATCCATCACGGCCCCTAGAAGGTCTTTATCCCTGCTCAAGACCCAGAATCCTCATCTGTAAAATGAGGAGGATGGATAGTCAGTTTTCTAGGACCCTTTCTAGTTTGTGCACAGGTACTCTAAAGAGCAAAGCGAAAAGCACACCCAGAGGGGCTTCCTTCTCTGCCCTCAAGGTGTTGCCTGGAATCCATGGATACGGTGAGACCCAAGTTTAAACACTAGATGAAGGATTCATTACCTTGTCATGTGCCCTTTGCAGTCACCTACAGATGGGAAAACAACCAAAAGAGGGGATTTCGGGTTTTTGGGGTCATAAGCTGTTCTGCTGAAAAAAATATATCTATGTGTTTTAGTAGTGGTTTCTCTTTCTAAGCTTTCTATCGTGGATAACTAACAAAAGTCTAGCCCCTCATTTAACTTTCTATCACAGAGGGCAAGAATTAATGAACACCTGGAAATGGACCTGCCAAATTTACCATGAAGCATGTTTGAAAGCATGTTTTACAATTGCCTCTTGGCTAATATGTAAAAATATCTCTTAAACAGGCCAGGCACGGTGGCTCACACCTGTAATCCCAGCCCTCTGGGAGACCAAGGTGGAAAGACTGCTTGAGTCAAGATCCCATCTCTATAAAAAATTTAAAAATTAGCCAGCTAATTTAAAACGTAGGCACCTGCCTGTAGTTCTAACTACTTCAGAGACTGAGGTAAGAGGATTGCTGAGTCCAGGAGTTTAAGACTGCAGTGAGTTATGAACGTGCCACCGCACTCCAGACTGGTTAACAGAGTGAGAACCTGTCTCTTAAAATAAATAAATAAATAAAATCTCCTAAAACATTTCCTGAATAAGATAATAAGGTGTGCCTCCTCTGGGAATAAGGTACAAACCCTCTGTTACTCCCAGCTAAATCCAGCTCTCTTATGTGAGGCTGCAATCTCCTCTTGGGTGCAATTGGCAGCATCAGGGAGGAAGGAAAGGACTCCCCGCCTACAACTTCCCTGCACTCCCTTCTGGCTCCCTGCCTCTGGGTGAAAGGGTCAGCTGGCAACATGTCCTGTAGCACCTTGTCTGAGGACCCAGAGCTCACAAAGGTATTCTCTAGGTGTTGCCTAGGGAGGACCTGCTCTGGGGCACAGTTGCCTGGTGGGGGTGCTGCTGAGCTCAGTGGGAATGCCACACTGTGACATGATATACACATCTTGGTGTTCTGGTAAGCAAAATAGCTTTGTCTATACAAACAGAGCCATGTTATTACAATATTGGGCAGAAGCATGCTGCCATGACAATATAGATCACATTTTTAAATGGTGTGGGCATTCTTACTTGCTCTCAGTGTACTTGTTCTCTAACCCAGATGAATTCCTTTGACCACATGGTTGACTTAGAAGTTTAACCACCAACCACCTTCTCCTCTTTTTCAGATGAGAAAAATGTTGACAAAGTCCTCGCCTCTAAGGCTGGCCTCTGTCTACAGGGACCATGCTTACTAAGCTTGAGCTAGGGGATGCAAAATAAATTTAATATTAACTCAATATACAGAAATTAGAATGATAAACCCGCTACCAAAATACTTATAGAGTATATACTAGAGCCAAAAAAAGATTTTGATTTAACCTTCTCAGATTACAGATTATAACAGTACATTTTAAACTGAGTCACATGCATACTAAAAAATAGCAAAGATTCTCTCTACAGCTGAATGGACAACCAGAAGAAGCAGAACAAGGTGGCAGGGCTGTGATGTTTCCCTTCTCTTTCTGTAAACATACCTTGTCCTCCAGTTGCGAACTTGGTCCCATCAGGGTGAATATCAACGGAAAAAATCGGCTTGCCTGGAAACAAACAAACAAACAAACAAGTACATCTAATTTGGCTTTTATTCACTGGAGAAGAGCAACAGACCCAAAATGTTAAAATACTGATTATTCAAGTGGTATCTATAATCACCACACCTAGGACAAAATAACAGGCTATAGATAAGTTACCTGTGAGTAAAAGTTTCAGTTAAAATCTAAAATGCTGGAAGACTCTCCAAGCACATAAGATAGGTGAAAGCCCTACAGTGGGACAAAACATTCCAACATTCCATCACTGAGAATGGCTGAGCCCACAGGATGCCTGGGCATTTGTCTGCCACCTTGCAGGGATGTATGTTTACAAGGGCTATGAGCTGTTCATGATAAAAGTTCTGAGTCATAGGTGCTTAGTGAAAAGACCACACAGCTGTACCTCCAGATGTCTTTCTACTGCATGGATCTGCACTTGAGTGGCAGCCTGGACAGAGGGAGCACTCCCTGTCCTTTCTAACTGGCTATGACAGCTAAGCAGGACCAGTGGCTGGCTGAACAAAGGGCATCCTTCCATTGTCATCCTTCGGCTTCCAAAAAGCCTTTCAATACGTTTGCACTGCAAAGTCCATAGACAGTCTGCCTTCTGTGAATCTCCTAGGGCTGACCCTCCTTCACAGTATGGATTCTATGTTAAATTAGATGTTCAGTTCCTCCAGGAGAAAGGGCTGTGGCTGTTAGCTCTTAGAAGTCTCACAGGGTCCAGCATAAGCCCAGGCCTGCACTAGAAGCCTGTGAAGCTAGTTGGCTGGCTGGATCAGACTGGCTCTGTTAAGAGCCTGAAACCTAGATCATGCAAGGTAATTCTAGGGCCTCAGCCTGGGGGGCATTTTTCCAGCTTTCTGGTCTGCTTTCAGGCCAAGGATACAAGATCTGCAAGTTGCATGCTAGTTACTGCCAAGTTCATCACTGCATTTTCAGCCTGTAGCAAAGCACCTGGTGAGTATAGCTTAGTAATATTTGTTCAGTGACAAATTGCCGATACAGACAATGGACTGTTGCCAAGAGACACTTAATTGAGGACATTCTGTCTTTGTCACCCAAGAGTCACTGCAAGCACCCATGATGGTGGTGAGGAAGGGGAAGGCAATGGTTGCCTGAGAACTATAAAGTCCTGCCAGGGCTCCCATGCAAGTATAGAAAATCCAATGCCAGTGCCCAAAAGGCAATGCCCAACGTGAGCTCCAGGTGGCAGGCAGCTTGTCAGAAAGCTGCAGCCATGAAGTCAAATCAATCATGAGCTTCCACAAGGCAAGAGAAAGTATGTTTTCCTTCTTACTGGTCATTATGTGGTACAGGTTGAGCATCCCTTATCTGAAAAGCTTGAGACCGGAAGTGTTCCGGATTTTGGATTTGGGAATATTTGCATATGCATAATGAGATATCTTTAGGATGTGACCCAACTCTAATCACAAAATTCACTTGTTTCATATATACCTTATGCATGTAGCCTGAAGGCAGTTTTATAGAATATTATACTTTGTACATGAAGCAAGTTTTGACTGTGACCTGTCACATGAGGTCAAGTGTGCCATTTTCCACATGTTAGTGTCCAAAAAATTTTGGATTTTGGAGCATTTCAGATATCAAATTTTTGGATTGGGGATGATCAACCTATAGTGGGGGAAACAGCTGCGCAAGGCCACTTGTGAGTGGGCGTACCAAATACAATCACCCTATTTTGTCTCAGGGAACCATTAGAAACCCTTAGCAAGTTTGGAAATCACACTATATATTGTCAGCTACCACAACAGGCCCCTGTCATCATGCTGGCAGCCCCAGCCTGGCCCCAGGGTCCACATCTAAGAGCCAATATTCCATGGAGACAGGTTAAGTTCAGTCAAGCAGCCGCTGGCCATCCTTATGGAGCATATGCAGTGTTCAAAGCGGTCTCAAACACACAGGAGCCTTAGTTCAGTCTGCTGAGAGCTCTTGTTCTAAGGGCTCACAAGACAAGCCCCAGCACAGCTTGCACCTGATAGGAATTTGAAGCTGACCCAGCATGAATGTATTACTCTTGCAGGGCCCAGTGAACCACGTCTCCCCAGGACTCCCATGCTTATGTGCTTCCTTCTCCTTGAATCAGGATTGGTTCTGGGACCCATTTTAAAATAATCAACAGAAGCAATTCTGCTCCAGTTCCAGGATTAAGCTGAAAAAAAGTATAACAGTTCAATTTTTGCTCTCTGGAAAAATCTAGAAAGCAAATGAAAGAGGAGTCCAAGTACCCTGGGCCCACCATGCTTTGAGGGGCTACAAGCTGGCTCCATGCAGAGGAGGGAAGAGCCCAGAGACCAGTGAGAATCAAGGCCCCCGAACAAAGCCCCAGTGAGGCATTTGAACCATTCTAGCAGAGTCCACAGAGCCAAGGTGAGCTGGACCTGAGCCCTGCCAAGTTGCAGAATCAGGAGCAAATAATAAAACTATTATTGTTTTAAGCTAGTAAATTTTGGGATAGTTTGTCATAAACACTTACCTGCAAGTCACAGGCCTATCTGACTATCTAGGAGCACACACAGGCTAAGTCAGGCCGTGCTGAGGGCTCAGCTGCACAGGCACCAGTTAGAACCCATGTCCTTCAGACCACACCCTCACAACATCAACTCAGTTTCCCCACTCAGTCTACAGCTGTGGATTTCTACTATGCACATGGCATTGGGCTAAGCAATGAGAAAGTAAAGATATACAATCTCATGTACCTCCATAGCAAGATGTCCAGTGATAGACAACTCACAGATTAGAAAGCCACCTGACTCAGCCCGGGGCATCCTGCAGAAATAACTGAATTGGGTACCTAAGGTTGAGCAGGAGTCAGTCAGAACAGTGGGGTGGGCAAGAGAAATTTTAGGTAGAAGGGACATAGCATGCAATCAAGAAACAGCCTGACGAGCTGCTGTAGAATGGAACACTTGCAGAGGATGGATGAGAGAAGAGGAAAGATGGCCAAGTCCAGCAGGCACCAGAGAGGAGCTCAGACCTTCCTCTAAAGGTATCTTTGAGGCAGGAGAATACCAAGGTCAAATTCACATTTTGGTCCTACAACAGCAGTGTGGAAGATGGGGGTGGGGGACCTCAAGGCTCAAGGGAAGGCAGGAATGGAGGCTGGGAACAGGTTTGGGTTTTAGCATTAAACCCCCAGATGAATCCTCAGCCTTGCCACTTACCAGCTACATAGCCTTGAGTAAATTATTCAATCTCCTCAAATACTCATTTTCTAATCTGCAAAAGTGGGGAGGCCACATTCACCCCATAAGCACCTTAAGAGAAAGAGTAAGATGCTGTGCCACGTTATTTTAAGGTGCATCCATTTCATGCTAACATTTTTGAGATCAGGGTGTGCCTGGTTTAACTGGCACCATGTTTCCTTTCATAGTGCTGTGTAGGAGATTAGATGAAATATGGGTGTGGACCTACAGAGACACCAGCACAGTACTAGCTCCCTACCTCCTTACAGCACTAGGCCTTTCAATCCCAAGGAATGCAGTCACTCACATTCCATCAGTAGCATGAACTTCTTCCAAAGGGCTCTCTCAGATGGAGCCGAGGAAAAGGACTTTATTCATGGCTTGGCTAATTAGAGAACTTGTCCTGTGGCACAGCATGATGATGATAAACAAGAGTTCTCAATTACCTCCAGTGTCTGGCCTTCTCATCCAGAGGCAGAGCCAAAAGATAAATTAACACACAAGCTAGACTCTACAGTCACCTAGACTAGAATGCGTGCTGTCCCTGCACACCTAGCACAGTCCGTTTCTCCTCGAAGCCTCCACTTCCAGGTCAGCCCTCCTAAGCCTCTTCCTAGATGCCTTCCTCAGCTCACGCAAAGCACCCTGCCGGGGCTCTTTCAACAGTCACTACAGGGCAGCCACTGTCTACTGTCTACAGGGATTTGTTGATGTGACAACAGCAGCACAAAGGCTTTCTACCTGGCAGGGAATAAAGAGTACGTTAAGGAAGCTGAGCTTCTGATGGGGCATGGTCAGGTAGAAGTGTTCCTTTGTTCACAACAGGGCAGATTCCTGGAGGAGGCCCCAGCATGGAACTCAAACTCCCCATAGAGAGAGCGGGCCCAAGGAGAAGTATAGGGGGCACAACTGAGGGCAGCTGGCCCCTCCTCTTGGTTGTCCCATGGATCTTTGGTTTGGATTCAAAAAGCTTCCAGGCTGTTATGCTCTGACAACTCGTTGGATAGACCTGCCTTGAACACCCATGCATATGTCCTATGGGAATGGAAGTTGGGGAAGTTGAGATCTAGCCCACTGAACACTGCTCCTGGGAACACTTCAGCACTGTCTGAGATAACTTGGTTTTAACCAGTGTTTAGAATAAAAAATAAGACAATGTTTGAAATTTATTAAATGAAAAGTTACAAAACAATATTAAAATATAAGGTGGGTGCAAACGATGTCTCATGTAGCAAACCCTAAAGATTCCACAGAAAACTGTTAATCTTAATAAATGAATTCAGCAAAGTTGCAGGACACAAAATCAAGAAACAAAAGTCAGTTGCATTTCTACATACTAAAATGAACAATCTGAAAAGGAAATTAAGAAAACAATTGCATTTACAAAAGAATCAAAAAGAATACTTAGGAATAAACTTAATCAAGGAGACAAAAGCCTTTATAATGAAACTATAAAACATTGCTGAAGGAAATTAAAGACACTGATAAATGGAAAGACATTTTGTGTCCATGAATTGGAAAGCTTAATATCTTTAAGATGTCGGCTGGGTGTGGTGGTTCACACCTATAATCCCAGCACTTTGGGAGGCAGAGGTAAGAGAATTGCCTGAGCCCATGGGTTCGAGACCAGCCTGGGCAACTTGGCGAGACCTCATCTCTACAATAAATCAAAAGATTAGCCAGGCACAGTGTGCCTGTAGTTCCAGTTACTTGGAAGGCTGAGGCGGAAGGATTGTCTGAGCCCAGCAGATCAAGGTTATGGTGGCTGTGAGTGTGCCACGGTACTCCAGCCTGGGTGACAGAGTGAGACTCCAATTTAAAAAAAAAAAACAACTTTAAGATGTCAAAAGGACTCAAAATGGTCTATAGCCAAGCACGGTGGCTCACACTTGTAATCCCTGTGCTTTGGGAGGCCACAGCAGGAGGCTCACTTGAACCCAGGAGTTTGAGACCAGCCAGGGCAATGTCTCAAAATAATAATAGCAATAATAGTAGTTATAATAATAATAATAATATAAAAAAATTAGTCTAGTGTGGTGGTGCATACCTGTAGTCCTAGCTACTCAGGAGGCTGAGATGGGAAGATCCCGTAAGCCCAGGAGCTCAAGGCTGCATTGAGCTATAATTGTGCCACTGCACTCTAGCCTGGGTGACAGCAAGATCCCATCCCTAAAATTAAAATAAATAAAAATAAAGAAAAAAGTGGTAGAGCATGATGGCTCCCATCTGTGATCCTAGCACTTTGGGAGGTCAAGGTGAGAGGATAGCCTTAGGCCAGGAGTTCAAGACCAGCCTAGGCAACACAGCAAGACCATACGTCCTTGAAAAAAAAGAAAACAGTGATCTACAGATTTAATGCAATTCCTATCAAAATCCCAATGGCATTTTTTGTATCAAAAAAAAAAAATTCACCTTAAAATTCATATGGAATCTCAGGGGTCCCTGGATAACTAAGACTCTTAAAAAAGAACAAAGTTGGTAATCTTTCATTTCCTGATTTCAAAACTTACTATAAAGCTACAATGATCAAAACAGTAAAGTACTGGCATAGACAGACATACAGACCAATGGAACAGAATAGAGAGCCCAGAAATAAAACCCCAGTAAATTTTGATAAGGGTGCCAAGACCCATTCAATGGGGTCTTTTCAACAAATGGTGCTTGGAAAACTGCACATGCCAAAGGATGGAGTTGAACCTGCTTCACACCACATATAAAAAATTAACTAAGAGCTAAAACTATGTTTATTTTAAAAACTCTTCGTGACATTAGATTTAGTAATAATTTCCTAGATATCAAAGGCACAGGTAATAGAAGAAAAAAATATACTGAACTTCATCAAAATTTAAAAAATTTGTGACTCAAAGGATACTACTGAGTAAGAAGGAAACTTGCAAAATGGAAAAAATATTTACAAATTACTTATCTAATAAGGGGTTAACATCCAGAATACATAGAGAAATCCTACGACTCAACAATAAACCAAAAACTCAACTCACAAATGGGCAAAGAACTTGCACAGACATTTTTCCAAAGATACACAATAAACACTTAAAAAGATGCTCAACATCACTAATGAGCAGAAAAGCAGAAATCAAAACCACAATGAGGTACCACCTCATACCTACAAGGATGGCTACTATCAAAAAACCCAGAAAATAACAAGTGTAGGTGGGGGCATGGAGACATCAGAACACTTGTGTTTGGAGCGATGTAAAATATAAAATAGTATGCTGCTATGGAAAACAGTATGGTGGCCCTCTCAAAAATTGAATTACCATGTAATCCAGTACTTCCACTTCTGGGTACATACCCACAAGAAAGCAGGGTCATTTAAAAAATTATTATTATTATTTATTTCAATAGCTTTGGAGGATACAAATAGTTTTTGGTCTGGGCTTTAGGAGGACCCAACACCTCACCTGTGTACACTGTACCCAGTAGGTGAGGGTTTTTTTGGTCCCTCTACTCCTTGTTCCTCCACCCCCTTCTGAGTCTCCAGTGTCCATTATACCATTCTCTATGTCTTTGCATATCCTTAGTTTAGCTCCCACTTATAAGTGAGAACATGCAGTGTTTGGTTTTCTTTTCCTGAGTTAGTTTGCTTAGGATGATGTTCTCCAATTCCATCCAACTTGCTGCAAAAGACATTATTCCATTCTTTTTGATAGCTGAATAGTATCCCACAGTGTATACATACCACATTTTCATTTTCCACTGATAAGTTGATGGACATTTAGGTTGATTCCACAGCTTTGTAGTTGAGAACTGTGCAGTGATGTACATGTAGGTGCAGGTGTCTTTTCTATATAATGACCTCTATTCCTTAGGGTAGATACCTAGTAGTGGGATTGCTGGATCAAATGATAGATCTATTTTTAGTTCTTTGAGCAATCTCCATACCAAAAAGCAGGGTCTTGAAGAGATATTTGTATACCCATGTTCACAGCAGCACTATTCATAATAGCCAAGAGATAGAAGTAACCCAAGAGCCTGCTGATGTATGAATGAACAAACACAATGTAGTATATTCATACAACGGAATATTATTCCACCTTAAAAAGGAGGCCAGACATGGTCTGTAATCCCAACATTCTGGCTTGAGGCCAGAAGTTCAAGACCAATCTGGGTAACATAGCAAGACCTCATCTCTACAAAAGAAAATTAAAAATTAGCCAGGCACGATGACATGTATCTGTAATACTAGCTACTTGAGAGGCTGAGACAAGAGAATTGCTGTAGTCCAGGAGGTTGAGGCTGCAGTGATCAATGATCGTGCCATTACACTCCAGTTTGGGAGACAGAACGAGATCCTGTCTCAAAAAAACTAAAAATACATACATAAATCAATAAAAAGGAAAGTGTTCTGACACACAATATAATGTGGATGAACCTTAAAGACATGGTAAGTGAAATAAGCCAGTCACAAAAAGACAAATATTGTATGATTCCACTTATATGAGGTATCTAAAGTAGCCAAATTCATAAAAACACATAGTAGAATGGTAGTTGCCAGGGGCTGAGTGAAGGGGAAAATAGGGAGTTGTTGCTTAATCAGTACAGAACTTTGCAAGATGAAAAAGCTCTGGAGATTGATTACACAATGTGAATTGTAACACTGAATTGTATACTTAAAAGTGATTAAAATAGTAATTTTTATGTTGCATGTATTTTATCACAATTACCAATAAATACATCTTGGTGGGCATATTTGGGAGGTAAGTATAATTATAAAAATTGTCGGAAGTGCTCATATCCTGACTGCGATGGGGGATACATGATCACACACAGGTGGTAAAAGAACTAAACACACACACACACACACACACACACACAGGAGTACAAATAAAACTGGGTCAGTATCAAAGTAATATTATACTACAGTTTTGCAACATGTTACCACAGGGATAAACTGGGCAAACTGCACAAGGGCTCTCTCAGTATTTCATACAATTGCATGTGAATTTATAATTGTCTCAATAATAAACACACACACACAGCTTATTTTTTTTTGGAAAGTAGGATTTATTGAGAGGACAAAAAAGCTCCCACTGTGGGAGGGGACCCAAAGAGGTTGCCGACAGCCTATTTTTTAAATATAAAACTATATATGTGGGTGTACTAACATATAAAGGTAAATATCTAAACACCAGTGGTTAGGTCACAATAAAATTAATTATTTTCACGTGTAGGTGACAATGTGCACCAGTGATTCCGCTGAAGAAATCTGTCACTTAAGCACAGTGACCTCTATGCAGGTAACTCCCATAGTTGACTGCCTACTAGACACTACACCCTGACCCTAACTCCCATAGTTGACTGCCTACTAGACACTACACCCTGACCCTCCCTAGGATAGAACTTCTGATCTTCCCATCCAAACCTACTCTCCCCACTGACTGTCTGCCCCATCACAGTTGGCCATCCCTTGGGAGAAGCTAATACTCTCCGCACAAGAGTCATCCCACTCCCATGACTTTTCTGACTTTGTCTCTTGCTCACCCCGTTTCCACTCTGTTCTTGGACTGTACCAGGTACACTCCTACACTGAGCCTTTCACTGGCGCTTTCCTCAGCCCAGAAGGCTCTTACTTGCCTCCTTGAGTCTTTGTTCAATGCCACCCCCCTCACTGAGGCCTACCCTAAAAACTCTACTTAAAAATATATTTCCCCAGTGTGGCACAACCAATCCCCCTAGTGCTGATCTATTTTCTTCTGAGCAATTTCTTACATACTATACAATTTCCTTTATTGTATGTCTGTCTACTACACCCACCAGAATTCCAAGAGCACAGCAATTTTTATCTGTTTTATTCACTGATTCATCCCCAATACCTAGAACTGTGGGGGGGTACATATTAGTTACAACAATAAATATTTGCTGTTGTTAAAAGGCTAGAGAAAGCCCACAACAGAAGCACTAATTTCAAACATACTTTCAGTGTCACTGGTGTACAACCTTGGAAGGCAGGAAGGTTCCTGACCTCCTTGTGGTGGAGACTAAGATTTTACCAACGGACTGCAGGTGGGAAGCACACCCTTGACGGGCTCACAGAGCCATCCGCTGCTGTTATCTCTGCCGCTTTCAACCACAAAAACTTCTCCCTGTCTTCCCTGGTAAGCACCACACAATGACATTTCATAGGTGTCAGATGGCTGAGAGACAGAAAACACAGCACAGGAAGGAAGCTGTAGCAACCATACAACCGTTGTGGCTTTTTTCTTTTTCTTCTTTTTTTTTTTTGGCCATGAAGTAGAAAAAAGTCACAGGTATTATCATTTAGAGACCTTAAGCACTTTTTCCAGCATCATTTGCCAACACATGATCAAAAAAGTTTGAAAGTTTGGTAACAGTCACTATTTGTTTATACTCTTTTTCCCTCTACTTTTTCAAAAGAGAGATGTCCTAAAAAGTTATCTATAGCTGGGTTGGGTGGCTCATACCTATAATCCCAGCACTTTGGGAGGCGGAGGTGAGAGGATTGCCTGAGCCTATGTGTTCCAGGCCAGCCTGGGCAACTCTGGCGAGACCTCATCTCTACAATTAAAAAAAAAAAAAAAAAATTTAGCTGGGCATGGTGGCATGTGCCTGTAGTTCCAGCTACTTGGAAGGCTGAGGCTGAAGGATAGCCTGAGCCCAGCATATCGAGGCTGTGGTGGCCATAAACATGCCACTGCACTCCAGCCTGGGCAACAGAGTGAGACTCCAACTCAAAAAAAAAGTTATCTACAAGGATACAATGTACACTATTCAGTTGATGGCTACACTAAAAGCCCAGATCTCACCACTACACAAAATATCCACATAACAAAAACTGCACTTTACCATTTAAATTTATACAAGTTAAAAATAAGTTACCTGCAAAATGGCCTTCTATAAATCTAATCTCTTCCACCTACTTCAATTAGAAAATTAAGAGCTAAATTTCCACAGGAAGAAGTTCTGTTAGCTTAACAACAACCATAGCTAAGAGGACAAACCTATAATATTTAAGTGAAAAAGGCAGAGTAACAGTTTAGCTATTCCAGTGACATGTACAATACAGGGTCTGTAAGGGAGACTACACATTGAAGACACCAGATTTACTATGGTGACTTACAGGGATTTGGCTAAGATCTTTAAAAACTCAGACACTTATATGATGTGTACACTGTGTTTTTAAAAATCACCAAGTCACCTGGTTATTTTTTCCCAAATGGTCTGAAAAACTACTAAAAAAATCTAACTGTGTGTGGTGGCTCACGTCTGTAATCCCAACACTTTGAGAGGCAGAGATGAGAGGATTGCCTGAGTCCAGGTGTTCGAGACCAGCCTAGGCAACTTGGTGAGACCTTGTCTCTACAATAAATCAAAAAATTAGCTGGGCGTGGTGGCACATGCCTGTAGTTCCAGCTACTTGGGAAAATGAGGTGGAAGAATCGCCTGAGCCCATTGGGTAGAGGCTGCAGTGGCCGTGAGTGTGCAAATGCACTCCAGCCTGGGCAACAGAGTGAGACTCCTACTCAAAAACAAAAACAAAAACTTAGCGATGTGTTTCATGTTTTCCTTTTTGCATGTTCTACTTTTTCTTAAATCGAACATATATTACTTTTATAAGAAGAATTATTGTAAATTTCATCAGTTAAAAGCATCAAATCATAAAATGCTGCATAATTCAGATCCATATATAACACACCATAAGTAGTATCCTAGTATAATTATAACAGAAATTGTCACTAGCTGAAAACATAGGTACGTGTCTTGTTCCTTAACGGCAGCTCTAGAATAAAACTCTAGTGTTTTTCAAAGGGAGAAGGCAAGGAGGCCACACATATCAAACAGTTACATGGGAAGCTCTATGCAGGGGACTCACTTGGCCTGTCCTACCTAAAATTGAATCTTGGTTCTTTCCTCTCAAATCTGCTTCTTTCACCATCTTACTGATCTGAGTAAACAGCAACTCTGCCCTCCAAGGGGAACTCACCCTTCTCTTCCTCTAGTATCTCATATCCGTCCACATTCAACCCTATTTACTCTATCTTCCCAATATATCCATAACCCAAACTTTCTGGGGAGATGCAAATATACTGGGGAATAGGTTATCAAGTGTATTCATTTGTCAAAATTCATCAGATTATACACTTAAGGTCTGCACATTTCACCACGCATAGTGAATTACACATACATATAATGAAAACATATGAGGTGCTCTCTCTCTCTCTCTCTCTCTCCCTCCCCCCGAATTATTTCTCACCATCTCCACCCTGGTCCAGTCCATGACCAACTCTTGTCTGGATTATTGCAACAGACTCATAACTGGTCTCCTGGCTCCCTGCCTTGACTCCCACCCCTATTCTAGTCTAGAGGAGCCAGAAAGACCTCTAAGACTCAAGTCAGATCATGGTAGTCCTTTGCTGCCATCATAATGAGAATCAAGGCCTTCTAGCAGCCACTGGCCCTACTGATCAGTCTATTGTTCACTCTCTGGCCTCATCTCTCAGTGCTCTTGCCCTTGTGTTGCTCTAATCACAATTACAACCTTGCTATTCCTCAAACCTTGCAGGCAAATTCTGGTCATTCTCTCAGCCTGGAATGCTGTTCCCTCAGATGGCAATTTCCTCACCTGCATCAGGCCTGGGTAGATGCCTTGGTATCACACCCAGATCCCTTCCCTCCAGGGACTGAAGCACACTCCCCCAGCTATCTATAGACTACTAGCAGCCCATGACTGCTCCCAGCAAAGAAGTGCTTTGACCAAGGTCAGGCTGCCTCGGTCAAAGGTCAGGACAGCCTACATCCAGTGACTGAGGACATTGAGATTATAGATTATAAGGGTTTGGGCCATCATGCAGGGCAACTCTGAAAGGCTCTTCAGAGGGTTGATTGTGGTTTTTGCTGTGTTTGCCTCACAGCTGCCATCTCCCTCTGTCCCTGGTCCTGCTTCTCTTCCTTTTCCTGATCTTACAGGCATTCTCCAATAATCCCCCTGCACGCAAAAATCTCCAGCTCAGAGTCTGACTCCTGCCACTGCTTCTCACTCAGGTTTTCCCAAAGCATCCTATTTAAGACTGCCCCTCCCCAGCACTTTCCAGCATCCCCTCTCTATGTCTGCTGTTTCTCCCCATACTCATCCGCCTACCACACTCTGCAATGGCTCCTATTTGTGATGTCTGCTATGTGTCTCCCCAGAAAGCTCCCCTCCCACATGTCCTATCTTCTGCTTACATAGAACATCCCCAGCAGAGCCCCCTTCATCTCACTGGCTAGAATGTACCACGTGTTGCTACTCAAAAGAGTCTGGCAGGCTGTTGGTTTACTGCCGTGTTTTCAGGTCCTGGCACACAACTGGCACTATTTGTTGAATGGACGAATTTATCAAGTGTCTTCTCTGTGTGGGACCTTCAGCTGGAAGATGCAGTTGATCTAAAGCCCGTTCTAATGAAGGTCTAACCCTGGTCCTCAAATGAAGCTTGCTGCCCCCTCTGCCTGGTCCTCACCAAAGTGGCTTTTGCCAGGACAGCCTCCCCATAAGCTGGCCCATTGCTGTTAGGAGCAACACGTTTTGATGTAAATGGGTTTTCTTTTTGCTAGGGGCATTTTAAAACTATTTGCAATCTTTCTGTTTCATCCACCCCACCCCCCAAAAAAAAACCCAGAAAGCTCCAAAAGACAATTATGTAAATAAGCTGCTTGGGTAACAGCTTGGGCAGAGTGCTTCCCCTCATCACTGGAATCTCCAGAAGATTCCACTAGCAAGTCTAATATATTAGGAGAGTCAGCCAGGATGAACAAGAAGTTTTTTTGTGGTTAATCAACTCTACCACCGAAGGCTGCAAATACTGTTGGCTGCCCCTACACCAGCCACCTTCCACCACTGTCTTCCAGCATTTACTAAGTGACTGTCGTTGGTCCTGGGAACATAAGATGAGCAAAGACAGACTTTGTCTTCCAGGAGCTTGCTTTCTGGGATGGTCTTTGATGGAATTCCAATTTTATTCAGGTATCTACTCCTCCCCCTGTGTAAGCCAGCAGGAAATGGTGATTGGTGCAAGAGCGGGTACATGACCTAGTTGGCCCAATCAGGCCAACAGGAAAACTCAAAGTCCAAGTCTGGGGAAAAGGCCCCTCCTTCCTGCTCCTCCCTGAAAGCAATTCTCTTGATAACCCACAACCAGAGAACTCTCAAAACTGAATGCCAGAGAAGGCTCACCAAGTGCACCTCAAAGGGAACCTACCAGATTAGAAGTCCCAAGTCACTTGGAATGGCTACAGAAGCAGCCACAGACAATTCCCAAGCATAAGATGACTTCCGGTATTATGTGGTTTCTGAAAGCCGTCCTTCTGAGGAAGAAATGGCTCTCCAGTACAGAGGTGGCCAGCCTCAGCACAGAGTTCATAGCTTGGCAAATTAGGAACAGTAAGCCTAAGCTTGGACTGGGGTCTGAGTGTGACTTCCAAATTATCCCCTTCACATCTAGTGTAATCTTGTGGTACAGGGGCAAGAGCCACCTCATCTGACTCAACCTCAGTTTCCATCTGCAAACTGTACTGCTGCAGATGTTTTCTTTTTGCTGCAAATCATAGAGAATTTCAAGAGTAATTTGCTATCTCATAACAAGTCCTGAAATAGGTCAGCTTCAGGGTTCATCAATTTAGCAACATCTCTCCATCTTTCTCTCCCATCATCCTTGGTGTAAGTTCCATTCTCACAATCATAAGCTGGCTGCTACATGGACACCTAGTGAAGCCCAGCAACAGAGACTGATCTTTCAAGCATCTCATCTTTTCTGATTCACCAGGAGCTCTCAGCAGACACCCGCTTCTAGTTTCAAGGGTCAGAAATAGATCACAATTTTAGCCATTCCAGCGACATGTACAATGCAGGGTCTGCAACAAATCCTTGACACTTACTCTCAAAGCAGCTTAAGGTTGTCAAAACTTGCCCCCTGCAGCCTGGCCGGTAGAAGAAGGCACCTGAAAAAAAACTGGGGTCCTGCTAGCAAGGAAGAGGGCAGGAACCCTACAATGTCTGCAACACTCCCTTTGTGCTATTTAACAATGTAGACACTGTTGATGGCCTCACTCACCTCTCTAGGTGTTGTTGCTGACTTTGGCAGGACGATAAAATGTGCATGCGTTGATTTTTGATCCCTAGGGATCATTATAAACCTCTGGTACACGTACTAGACACCTCTGCAGTCTATAGGCAAACACTCTGGATAAAAAGAACAACCTTTGGGGAAGGGGAGGGGTTAAGGCAGACACAGAGCACCCCTCTCCTTGGTCACTGGCAGGACCTAAAATTGGCACAATGGCAGCAGGTCTGCTACTTGGTCTCAGTGGTCAAGGCCAGATACTCCCCAGACATCCCTCCTAGCTGTGTGACTATGATTCTGCTCATAAAGTGAAAACATCATTTCAACCACTTCTTAGAGTAAAACAAAGTTTAAGAAAATCCCATTTCCTACCTCTCACCAATACTTTTTCTCCAGCATACTAAAGAAATAAATTCAGAGAGTGATCCAAATCTACAGTCATCTGCCCATAACAGTAGGTCTCCTTAGCTTTCTCTCACTATTCTGTCCTTAGTGCTTCCTGACATTTTCTTACCTTCCTCACCCAAACATCCATGCCTCCCTCAGCATCTCACCAAGACCCAGAAATCACTTCCTAATTCCTCCAAGGCCTTCCTAAGACACAGGTTAGGTGTTTCATCCAGTGTTCCCCCAAAACCTCAATGCTTCTTCTCCAAGTCATGAGAAGGAAGTTCAAGCTTCTGGCAAGGTGTCCAAGGTTCTGCCTCCCAGACCCATCTCCCTCTTTCCTTGATCAGACTCACTCCTAATGTGCTCCATGTCTTCTTCTAAACACTCCCACCCTCCAGTCTTTGCTCCTGATGGTCCCATGAGCTGCAGTGCCTTCTCTGCCACCACAATCCTAGTCACATGAAGGTTCAGTCCAAAGACACATCCACAAACTAGCCTTTGCTGGTTGTCACAACTGGATGGTAGTTGTGGGGTACTACTGGCATCTAGTGGCTGAAAGACAGTCCCTACAACAGGTATATGGCTCAAAATGTCAACAATGCTGAGGCTGAAAAACTCTACCTCAGAGGTTTCTCCATTACTGGCCAAAAAGAGGAAGGTCACAGTATGCCTGCATTCAAATATTTCTCCCTCTGCTATTTTAGTTGCCCTCTCTACTTTGTCTGATAATGCCAGGGAAAAATGTTGAGCTCTCTGCTTCTTCTGCCTTTGGACTCTTAAAAAAAAACCCACCAAAAAGCATGTTTATGCTGGGCGTGATAGCACGTGCCTGTAGTCCCAGCTTCTTGGGATGCGAAAGTGGGAGGATCGCTTGAGCCCAGGAATTTGAGTGCAGCTTGGGCAACATAATGAGACCTGCCACTATATATATGTATATGTGTATATATATGTATATGGGGAAAAAAAGCATGTCATGATGCATAACGAGACAGGAGACATGAATGAAGAGTGAGGAAGCCAGAGGTGCAATGATGTGCTCTCCAAAGCACCGTGGCTTTTGTTTTTTCACCCAAAGTAAGTGCAATTTTACAGGCCACTACCTATCACTCAGGTTTCCGGCTAAGCAACTTCCCCTAGCAGCTCCCCTGCTCATTACAGTCTTTAAGGGTCTGCTCAGCAGTGAACAGTATCACTGACTCCAGAACAGTGGTAATTTACCTCTGACAATCCTCCTGAACACTCCATGAGACCAAGGTTGATTTTAGGAGATTTTAAAAGAAAGAAAATGTAATAGTTTAAAAAAAACCTTAAATCCTATCCAGCCAGAGTCTTTTATCAATGTCTTTTTTTTTTTGAGTTGGAGTCTCACTCTGTCGCCCAGACTGGAGTGCGGTGGCCGCTCCCTGCTAGGCTCGACCTGCTGGGCTCCGGGCGATCCTTCCGCCTCAGCCTTCCAGTAGCTGGAACTACAGGCGCGCACTACCACGCGTGGCTAATTTTTGATTTATTGTAGAGAAGAGGTCTCACCAAGTTGCTCAGGCGGGTCTCGAACGCGCAGGCTCAGGCAATCCACTCACTTCAGCCTCCCAAAGGCGTGGGATTACAGGCTGAGCCACCTAGCCGGCTTATCAATGTCTTTTATCATAGATTATTATCTCTTAGATTTCTAAAGCATTTTACAGTCTGGGGAGTACTTCTGTGTTTATGTTCCCAACTGAACATCATACCATACTGTGAAATGGGTAGAGCAGACATGATCATGCTCCATTCTAAGGCTGTGGAGAGGCCCTCAGCAACACTGGCCCACTGCTATGCCTGCTCTGCCATGCTGGTGCATTTGGTTACTGACCTGGTTGCAGTCTCTCATTTACTGGTACCTAGGTCATTGCTTAAGCATATTGATTTACTCATGCTTACACAGTGTAAATCTTTTGTCCTATAAAGGAGTTTATAAAAAGGAAGAAATTATATGACAGAGAGCAGAAGAGAGACTGGAAACGGGTAGGTTACACACAAACTGATTCAGGCAAAGCATCTCAAAATAAAAATTCCTTCATATCTTCACTTACACAGCAAAGTAGTGCATAAAAATTTTTCCTTTCCTGATCACAAGCATCATAATTCATAATAGTTCTCCAAGGAAAGATCAGCACATGACACATTAGGAAATGCTCTTGAAGATCAACAGGAGAAATGAAACTAAAACTCAAGGCTTTTGCTTTCATGCACAGTAAATCTAGTTACATCTCTGCAAATTATGAAAACCTCAGCTTCCTTGGCTGTTTAAGTCAATATTTATCATATGTCCATTATGTGGAAGATGTTGCTCAGTGAAGTAGGGAATACAGATGGGAGTAGGGCAGACCCTACTGTGGGCACATGTAAAGTACCACCACAACTTCCACGTAAGGCAAAGCACAAGGACAGTGATACAGCACATCTAGTGGGGTAACTCAGCACAAACGGCCTCAAAAGGAAAAGGTGACCTCACCTGGCCCCAGAAAAATGGGAAAGATGTTATATGACAAGATGGAAGGAGAGAGAGATTAAAGGGGGAGAGAATAGCTCAGTTCTGTTTGGCTGTAGTGCTGGAGAGCATCTGGGATCAAGTTCAAAACTAAAAAGCTACATGTGTTAAAAAGGCAAAAGCATCTATCCTTGCTCTAAAAGAAAACTGTAGCTCCCTCTAGTTGCACTGCAAAGTAGAAATTAGGAACAAGACACCATCAGGGTGACCCTTTGCCTGTCAACAGTCGGCGACAGAGTGGAATCAGGGGCACAGGCCTTGGGCTGTAGAAACCTTTCTGGGATGCTTCCTGTGCTTCAGCGCTGTCAGCAGATTGGTGGGGAGGGGGGTGCGCTATCTTTCGGTCTCCTTGGGGAGCGGAAAGCGAAGACCAACTCCTGTAAGTAGTTCTGCCAACAAAACTGCTGGTTATCACTAGCTTCTCTGTACCAGGGTCAAGTCTCAACCAGGGAGAATGAGTCTGTTCCCCGGGGTGTGCTTGAAGGCCACTGCCACAGAGCTAGGAAAGTCCCTCTCCGTGAACACACCTGCACCCTATCTGCCCCAACCTAGTCAACCAGTTGCCCAAGCTCAGCATTAAACGTGGTTCCTTAGCCGGTGGAACCTCGGCTCTAAGTCCTCTATTCCAAAAATCAGTTCCCAGACTAGAAGCACTGTCACCAGGTCCAGACCTGACTGGGGCACTGTCACTAGATGCAGACCCGACTGGGGCACTGACACTAGATCCAGAGAAGCAGTAACAGTCCCTCCTGCATATCTCAGGTCTTCACCCCGCCACTGAAAGGCCACAAGGGGGGTTCGGTCCCGGTTTCACCCTTATGACCATCTGAGCATGTCCCGGCCATGCAGACGAGTGGCAGGACAAGGCCAGCTCACCGAAGCCAGGCCGCGGCCCCTCCTCGGCCCGCAGGTGGGCGGCGGGGGGCTCCGCGCCAGCGCCTGGGGCGGAGGCGGCCCTGGCCGCGGCCATCCGGAGCACGTGCTGGGCCGCCGGCCTCCCCGCGCCTAGGACAAAGTCCGTTCCCGCCGCTCCTGGGCTGGAGTGCCGGGGACGGGCGCCGGGGAGAGGCAGGCAGCGCCGGCGCGCGGCCCCGACTCGACTCTGGCCCCAGCCCGAACCCAGACTCGGCAGCCAGCGACCTCCGTGCGCACTCACCATTGTGGTTGACCCAGGTCGGCTTCAGGAGCTTCATTGTTCGGCCGCAGCCGCCGCTGGGCTGAGGCGAGAGCCGTGTCCCTCAGCGCGCCCGGGCCATGGAGCCGCCGCCGCCTCCTCCCGCGCCCGCGCTCCGGCCGCCGCCCGCCTGCACCCTCAGCGCCGCCGCGCCATCACCGGCCCGCGCGCCCAGCCACTGCCGCCACCGCCGCCCCCCGCGCTCGGCCGCCGCCGCCACCACCGCCGCATCCCCTGCGCCGCTCCTCCTCCGGCGGCTCCCGGGCAACGCCGGAAGTCACGGCGCGCACCTGCCAAACCGCCCCGGCGGGAAACCGCTTCCCACGCGGACGTGGCCGTCCGGGCTGCTCCGAGTGCAGGGCAACGCCGGGTTCTACCGCGGGCGGGAGGCGGGCCGGGTGGCGTGGACAGTCCGTCCCCGGCTCTGCCTCGCCAGCTCCGAGCTGAACAACTAGCTTCCGCCGTTCATCAAGATGCGCCACCGGGTATTGAGCGGGCGCCAGGCCCCGGCTCGGACAAACGCGGGGAACGAGCTAGGTCCGATGGGGAGGGCGAGAGGCCGAAGCTCTCCTTTATTAGGGAATCGGGGCCGTTTCACAGATGGACACCTGACCCCAGAGGAACGGAGGAACGGAGGGGCGCCCTCTCGGCCTTGCCGGACGCATCGCGGGCCAGGCCCTCGCGAGGGCGCAGGCGACCCACCCGCTGAGAACAGGCTGGCAGGGCTACGCCCGTACAGAGGCGGGCTCGTGACGCCAGGCGGGGCGGGAACCCGGGCTACAAGAGGCGCGGGCGCCGGGGCGGGGCCGAGGCGGGGGCGGGGCCAGACGCGGCCGGAACGCGGGAGCCTGGGGCGGCGCGCCGGCAGGACCTCTATGTGGGGCACCGTGGGCCGGACCGCCAAGGGATGCGCGCCCGGAAGCGGCAGGCGGAGGCAGGAGGGTCATGGCGGCCGTGGCGCTGGGAGCTGCCACGCGCGCTCTGCTCCCGCCCAGCAGGTAAGTGTGGACGCCGGCCGGGTCGCCTGCGCTCCTTCCCGGCTTCCCTGTCTGCGGTATTCTCAGGCATGAGCCAGCTGATTGTGACTTGTTATGGATGAAGATCCGAGGATCTCGGCGTGCAGCGTCCTGCCCGAGTGTTCTGTGGTGTGAGCGAGACGTTGATGTCATACCCATTGTAGTTTTTCTTTTCCTGTAAAGTGTGTGTGTGTGTGTCGAGGTGGGGGGAATCAGACGTTCTTTTTGGGGGGGGGGGGAGAGAAGCAGGATTTATCGAGAGGACAGAAAAGCTCCTACAGAGGGAGGGGACCCGAAGGGGTTGCACGGCATCAGACATTCTTAAGTGTGTTTGTATCTTTCAGGCTTTTGGGAGCTTGGCAGACTCAGATTAGAGACGTCCACCCACGAGCTTCATTGTTGTCCTTCTTGGAACTCATTCCCATGAGGTAAAACTCAACAGCCGGCTTGACCTCAGCGAGAAACAGATGTGCAGTGACTAGAGCAAAGCAAGACTGATGGACATTTGGTTTGCAAAATTAACAGTCCACAAAGTTTCTCAGTTAAATTTAGACAGATGCTTTGCTGTTTTTTCAACATTCTTCACACCATATGTTGTTGTTAGCAATTTAAAAATAAAATATAAAAGTACTTTAAATATTAGCTTTGGAGGGATTATTGTTGTTTTAAAGGGCATAGCTTAAATTTATCTTTCTCCATGAGCCTTCTCCCCCCTCATTCTGATACCCTGTAGATGGTGGGAGAGGTGCAAGTGTTAAAAATATTTAGTCTGGCACACTGGATACTTTCTAGGGGCTTGATTCAGTCTTCCTACTAGAGAATTTGATTATTCTTATGAGTAAATAGTTATCGTAGAAGATGTGTTCTTAAAAGTAAATTTTTTTTTTTTGCCAAAGCTTTAGGTTGGGGAAATTTGTTAAGGAAAGCTTCCAAAAGTTAACAGGAATATGCCAGTCATTTTTTATTATACTGTCTCTTTTAGTCTTACTCAAAGAATTTTTATGAATTGCAAACACATTTAAAATGTAATGAGCTTCTAATCCATTCTTTTGGTATTTTCACTTTTCAGTCCTATCCCAAGGCACACCTGAATCCCAGCACTGAAGATGAACACCTCCCTTTAATTTAAAACTTAACACTCCATGATGTTTTTGCATCCCTTGTAGCTGATCGTGCCCATACAGTTTCACAAATACTCTAGGGGGAAGCTACACTAAGTGCATGGGGTCAGGACCACATAGAGCTCCTTCCCTCAGTGGAGTGCTCAGCGCAAACACGGGACACTTCACCTATCATCATATCTCAGTATATTCATGATACTAAAGAGGAAAATGTTTAATGTTTGCTTTATCTATCAGAGCAGAACCTCTTCGAAAGAAGAAGAAGGTAGATCCTAAAAGAGACCAAGCAGCAAAGGACCGCTTGAAAAAGAGGATCCGAAAACTGGAAAAGGCTAGCCAAGAGCTAATTCCCATTGAAGATTTTATTACCCCTGTGAAGTTCTTGGATAAAACAAGGTAAGGGTTCTCTAGGGTTGAAGTCCTGGGGACAATGGAATTCTATCAACCTCAGGTGGTTCTGTCTCGTCCACACCTGTGATGGGAATGGGTCAGTAGGTGTGGGTTGGCTTGGCCCTGATCCAAGCCCCTTTCTCCTTGATTGTACCTTCTGGAAGTTGGAGAAAGCATTCTTGGCTTGTACTCTTGATTGGCCAAGAGTGGGAAAGAAACTTTTAGACAACTGATTAATCCAGGCCAGATGCTTATGAGCTCAAATCAACACTGCTCCAGGGTTCATTTTATTGCTCTCTTGTATAAGGAATCCTGGCTGTTTCTGATGACTTGGGCCTTGGGTCTGCAGCCCTTGCCCCATCCTGACAGTAGAAAACTCTTGGCCTCTTGCTTTGTCATGCAGATACCTCGTAGTTGGTATTTGCTGAGATTGTGCTGTTTTCGGGTTAGCAGCTCCTGCTGCTGTCTTGTGCTATGCACCATTTGTAAAGCAGCACCTTGCTTTGCAACTGGAAAATGGCAGGGGTTTTGAGACTCCAGACCTGATTACAAGCCCTTGACTCCCTGGGATTTGGGTGATAATTTTAATAACACCATTTTACTTTTTTCCAAAGTCACCTCTCATAAAAGGTACTCTTTGCCTGAAGCAGAGGAAGTCCTACCATAGTCTCCTCAGACCATCTGTTTCTTCTCCTGATAGAAAGCCAGTCATCTTCCTTCCCAGCATGTTTCAGGTGCTGCCACATTCAATATTTCATTCCTTAGTTTGTCCTAGATGCGTACCTTTCTCTCCTGTCTGCCTGGCAGTGGAGATGCTTGGGCCATTTGTAGTCACAGACTCCTATGACAGTGAGATCTGTACCTCCCCCCACCCCAGCTTCATACTTTTGAATTTATATATTTGCAGGCAGCGGCCTCAGGTGGAGCTCTCCTTTGAAGAAAGAGAGCGGAGAGCTCTGCTTCTGAAGAGGTGGTCCCTGTACAAGCAGCGAGAGCATGAGATAGAAAGGGATGCCATCAGGGTCATGCTGGACGCCCAGCAAGAAGCTCTCAAGGAGCTGCGACTTGAGTCCCCAGAACTCCACACTGAGGCCATCAAGCGGGACCCCAGCCTGTTCCCCTTTGAGAGGGAAGGGCCAGACTACACACCACCAATCTCTAATTACCAGCCCCCTGAAGGCAGGTACAATGACATCACCAAGGTATACACACAGGTACAGTTCAAGGGATAAGAGTTGCAGGCAGCTGTCCTTGGAACATGCTGCCCTGAGAGTTGGAATGAACAGGGTTCAAGTCTGCTTTCCACAGAAACAGGCATGCTGTTAATAAATATGGGTTTAATCAAGTGTCTCTTTGTCTTATGTGAGAAGTAAATTAATTCACCTAAGATGAATGGGGATGAGAGATGCTGCCCCTTTGCCGGGTACTGGGAAGAAGATGACATCAACCACTGCCCTCAAGTAGGAAAAAAATGTGTAAAATGAAAATTTCAAATGTGTGGTAAAAATACTACCAGCAGGAGGCACAAGGTAACCCACAGGAGTGGAGGTGAAGAATGTACAGGATTTTGCCAGCTGGTGTGCAGAGAAAAGGCCTTTATACCAGGGCAGATGGAGGAGCCATCTTTGGGTTTTACGGTGGGGAGGGAGGCTAAAGAGAGTGGAGCAAGCCGAGGACACATTAATTAGCAAAGTGCTGTGTCCCCCAGTTGGGCGTGAGGCCTGGTTGGGGCAGTGGACTCTCTTAACCATTTGTCAAGTTCAGTGGTACATATGAAGTACACTCATAGTGTACAACATCACCACCATCCATATATCTCCTAAACCACTGCAAAACAAACTCTGGCCAATAAATAACAACTCCCTACTCTCCTCCCCAACAGCCCCCAGCAACTACCATTATTTTTAATTACTACTAATGTTTTTTTTAGAGAGTCTTGCTCTGTCACCCAGGCTGGAGTGCAGTGATGCGATCATAGCTCATTGCAGACTTGAAATGGGGTCAATTGATTCTCCCATCTCAGCCTCCCAAGTAGCTGGGGCTGGGCACATGCTACTACACCTGGCTAACTTTTTTAAATTTAATTTTTTCTTTATTTATTCTTATAGAGACAGGATCTTGCTCTGTTGCCAAGGCAGGAATACAATGGCATGATCACAGTTCACTGCAACCTTCAACTCTTGGGCCCACATGATCCTCTTGCCTCAGCCTCCAGAGTAGCTAGGACTGCACACATGCATCACCACGCCTGGCCACTTTGTTTGTCTCTATGATTTTGTCTACTCTTAAAAACCTCATATAAGTGGAATCATACATTATTTGTCTTTGTGTAACTGGTTTATTTCATGAAGCATAATTGCCTTGAGGTTCATTAATGTAGCATGTGTCAGAACATCCTTTTTATTGCTGAATAAAATTTCCGGTCTATGGATACACCACATTTTATCCATTCATCCCTTGATGGACACTTGTGTTGCTTCTGTTTTCACTATTGTGAATAATGTTGCTATGAACATGGGTGTACAAGTATCTCTTCGAGACCGTATTTTCTTTTGGGTATACGCACCCAGGAATGGAATTGCTGGATCATAGAGTTCTACTTTAAATTTTTTGAGGAAGCACCATCTGCTTTCCACGTTGGCTGTACCATTGACTATGCCAACTGTGCACAAAGGTTCATTTCTCTACATCCTCACCAATACTTATTTTTTTTTTTTAGTAGTGGCCATCCTAATGGGTGTGAGGTATCTCATCTCATTGTGGTTGTGACATTTCCCTAATGATCAATAATGTTGAGCATCTTTTCATGTGCTTTGCCAAATTAAATAAAAATCTATTGTATTGGTGTTTTGCTATGTGGCCCAGCTTACATGCTATGGTAGTGTCAGGACCCAAAATTTTCAATTTCTCCAGTTATATCAGCACTTGGTATATCTAGCTTTATACAATTTAAACTATACGTTTAGCCCTGGCTAACCACCAGTCAGGTTGTGTAAATTGTTTTTACACTACAGGGCTCTCTTGTGTGATCTCCCTTCTCCCATCCCTGACCCTGGCAACCATTCGTGTTTTTCATCTCTTTATCACATCATTTCACTAGTGTTACATAATGGAATCATGCCACATGTCCCCTTTCCGATTTTTTTTTTTTTTTTGAGACAGGGTTTCACTGTCTCCCAGGCTGCAGCATAGTGGTATGATTATACCTTACTGATGGATGGATGGCTCAAACTCGTGGACCCAAGCAGTCCTCCTGCCTCAGCCTGGGATTACAGGTATGAGCCACTGTGCCTAAGATTGACTTTTTTTTTTTTTTGAGTTGGAGTCTCATTCTGTTGCCCAGACTGGAGTGCAGTGGCCGCTCCCGGCCACTGCAGCCTCGACCTGCTGGGCTCCTGTGATCCTTCCGCCTCAGCCTTCCAAGCAGCTGGAACTACAGGCGTGGGCTACCATGCCTGGCTAATTTTTTGACTTATCGTAGAGATGAGGTCTCACCAAGTTGCCCAGGCAGGTCTCGAACCCACGGGCTCAGGCAATCCACTCACCTCAGCCTCCCAAGGCGCGGGATTACAGGCTGAGCCACCGAGCCTGGCTAAGATTGACTTTTTAAACTCAGCATAATTTCCTTGGGTTTCGTATAAGTTGCTATGTATGTAGCTGTTTATATAGCAGTGTTTCACACACAAGTTCAGTATTGTTCTGTGAAGCTTGCTTCAATGATAATATGCTGTGTATAACACTATGTACCAGACTAATGTAAAACACTTGTTTCTATGGGGTTTTGTTTGAAAGACACTGCCCATATTACTGTTCTTTTTCTTCACAGAACTTAGTACCATTTTAGGCTCGTACTTACTGATATTTAATGTCTGTGCCTTTTCCTCAAATTACAACAGAAACTATTTAAAGGCAAGTTGTTTGTTTCAAAATTGTGATCTGGGAGCTTGAAGACCCACCCAGCATGTAGTGGGCATCAGATGTTTTGAAGATATTAACAGGAACAAATGCAGGAACAACCTGTCCTGAGAGATTATCTGTTGATGTAGAACTTGCTGAGTAGCAATGAAGGAAGGCAAGATATGACCGTGGCACTGCAGAGGGAGGACTTGAATATTCAAGTAAAAAAAAAGCGAAAAGCCAAATACTTCCTAACAGCGCATGTGGTTGCATGTTGCACGTGGCACTAAACAAGCAGATGACTGAGGGGGAGTCCCTTATGGACTGGGGTGCGGGCTGGATGCCCAGGCTTTCCTTGTACTCTCCAGCCCTGCCCCAGGAACCCCAAGGTAGCTGCTGCAATTCTAGGCATCATATGAAGACTGCAAATCCAGATGTCCCTCCCCTGCATTTTGCTTGGGTCTTTTTAGGCTTTTATACTTTCTTCATATTTATTTTTTATTTTTATCTTAAAAATGGGTACAATTCAGGGTTAGGTAAATGAATGGTCATTGTACAGGTAAAGTTTGGGCCTCACTTTGGTCACCATTTCACCTGGTTTTTAAAAGTAATGTTTTAATTTTTTTTTGTAGAGAGCTCTTACTAAGTTGCCCAGGCTGGTCTTGAATTCATGGTCTCAAGTGATCCTCCCACCTTGGTATCCTAAAGTGTGGCATTATGGCCATGAACCACTATGCTCAGCTGTGCTCCCTGTATTTAAGAGAGAAAAACTCTAGGACATCTCTTGAAGTCTTCCTCTTTCTCCTCATTGGCCAGAAACGCTTGTTATTAGAGCAGCCACAGCCAGGTTGGAGACACCCTGTCTGGCTTAGATGCATCAAGGCTTCCCCGGAGATGGGGGAAACTTTGCTCCTCTTTAGACTCTCGTCTGCCCTTAGAGTCCTGTGAACATACACCCCACCATTCACAGGCAGACAAGTAGACACAGGGAAGGAATGAATCTTGGGAGCACAGGAGAAAACAAACACAAGAGGGGAAATATTCTTTAATGTATGTCCTTCTGATCAATTATTTCACCCTAAAGAACAAATTAAAAGATGTCTGACCTGCTGCCTGGGCCAGGAAGAAAGGAAGGGCACATGGCTGGCCTAGCCATCGGTAACACACAACTGGGCCTCCATGTGGCCACAGAATGCCGAACCATTTTATGGGTAATAAAACTAGTGTTCTTGGAGGTTCATAAAAATATATTTTTAAAACATCTACAAGAGAATAAGCATACACAATTCTAATACAGTCTGAGCACAACATTGTTAGGTGTGGAATCTAACACGTGAATGAAATTTTCAACTTCTATTTGGAATCAAACATAGTGAAGTAGCTTTTGCTACATTAAAGACCAGGAGGTATTTTGAGGGAAGGAGTCCTAAATTCCATGTGTCTTGGGCTTGGACTTCTTTTGTGTGTGTGTGTGTGTGTTGGAGTCTCACTCTGTTGCCCAGACTGGAGTGCAGTGGCCGCTACTGGCCACCGCAGCCTCGACCTGCTGGGTTCCAGCGGTCCTTCCGCTTCAGCCTTCCAAGTAGCTGGAACTACAGGTGCGTGCTACCACGCCCGGTTGATTTTTTGATTTATTGTAGAGATGAGGTCTCGCCAAGTTGACCAGGCGGGTCTCGAACCTGCAGGCTCAGGCAATCCACTCACCTCAGCCTCCCAAAGCGCGGGATTACAGGCTGAGCCACCAAGCCCGGCTGGGTTTCGACTTCTTAAACCAAAAGTCCAGGAATCCTTTTTATGCAAGGTTGTGTGTTCTGCAGCTGTGTGCATTTCTTAAAAACAAGTGTTTCCAAGGGCCTACCTGGGAGCCTGAGAGGTGAAGCATACTGGTGCAAAGAGGCCTGCACCCACAGCGGAACCCAGCAAGCAAGTTGGAGAATAGTAAGCGCCATGCTTTGGATGCTAAGGGCTGACAATACCAAGCCCAGGACGTGGTGGCCTGTTTCCCAAGGACAAGGAAAGGCATTCACAGCAGCAACACTGTTTAGCTATCTCATTCTGACTCAACCATGTATCCACAAGGTCAGGTCTATCTTTCAAGAGTTTACCTGGGAACTTAGACCTCAGGACTGCCATCTCTTGTGCTGTTGTACCCAGCCTGTCCTGGCTGCTCATAGGCACCTGCCACGATGCCTGGCTTCCTGGAAGCTCTGGAGTGGGTACAGTTGTATCTTTCAGCATTGTAGTGTCAGAATGCCCTGTGTGCAGGTTAGGGGCAGACAAGTAGGGCTGGTGATGTCCTGCTCCATGTTCCAAGTCAGGTTGGTGCGTGCAGGGATCCACTAGACTGTTTGAGCTGGTCACATTCCTTAGGGCTATGCAACAGCCCCACTTGTCACAGACCTGAGGAAGCTGCACAGGCCAAGGGCCAGGGGTGTGAGTCACTTGTCCTTCTCCTGTGGCAGAGGGAGGTGCCAGTCTGCAGGGGGTTGCTGCCTCGGGGCCCACACCAGGGCATGCTTCCGTGCCGTCTGGACTCGTGCCCGCTCGCTCTCACAGAGGGATCGCTGTACAAATGAGACTCTGGTCACTTCTCACCTCGTAGCTGGGCCTCCGGGCTCTGAGCACTCTCACATGGCCCTTGTACATCCCTCCTCATCATTCTCCCAAGCACAGATGGACAAACTGGTGCTCAGGGGACACACTACTCTGCATCTCAGCTGCTTCTACCTAACACGCCTTGGCGATTGCTCCATATTAGCATAGAGATCTAGATTGTTCTTTCTCACAAGTTACTGTGAAAAACAACTGTATAGATCATCATAATCTGAAGAATTTTAAGACATCTTCTCCTAGGCCTCAGGGTTCAATGGCCTCAGCTGACCTAGTGAGTCTGGGGCCAATTCACCAACTGAGAATGAGTCAGGGGGGCACTGAGTGAGAAGGAGAGACAAGAATCTGATTTTTTTTTTTTTTTTTTTTTTTAGTAGGATTCTCTCTGTTGCCCGGGCTGGTGTGCAGTGGAATGCTCATGACCACCACAGCCTCTCAAGTAGCTGGAACTACAGGTGTGTGCCACCACACCCAGCTAATTTTTTGATTTATTGTAGAGACGAGGTCTCGCCAAATTTTCCAGGCTGGTTTCAAACCTCTGGACTCAGGCAATCCTCTTGCCTCTGCCTCCCAAAGTGCTGGAATTATAGGCGTGAGCCACTGCGCCCAGCTGAGACAAGAATCTGAAAGAACACCTGTGGAGAGCTGCAGCAGTGTGAGTGGAAGGGAGGAAGATGAGGTAAGAGACATATGACCACGATGCCCTGGAAAAGTGGGAGGATTCCAGAAGACAGACTACCAACCCTGGGATGCACAAGCGCTGTTCAACCCACCTGCTTCTCTAGGCTACTGTCCCCCAAAGCAGATTCAGGATAGTGTATCACAGTGACCTTGACTATTGGCCTTTGGTAGGTGTCAGGTGTAACGTGGGCCTCTCTACACATATAATCTAATCTGTCTACTTGTCTGTTTTTGTTTAAGCTCTATTTCAAATAAAAATGTTTTGGTTTGTTTAAAAACCTATCAGAAATGCAAAGTAAAGCCAGGTTCGGTGGCTCAGCCTGTAATCTCGCGCTTTGGGAGGCTGAGGTGAGTGGATTGCCTGAGCCCGTGGGTCCAAGACCCGCCTGGGCAACTTGGTGAGACCTCATCTCTACAATAAATCAAAAATTAGCCAGGCATGGTAGCGTGCGCCTGTAGTTCCAGCTACTTAGAAGGCTGAGGCGGAAGGATTGCCGGAGTCCAGCAGGTTGAGGCTGCAGTGGCCGGGAGCGGCCACTGCACTCCAGTCTGGGCAACAGAGTGAGACGCCAACTCAAAAAAAAAAAGCAAAGTAGAATATGACAAACTCTCAAACCTCCGTCCCCAATGTGGCAGTTAACAGCTTCCTTGACTCATTCTTAGGCCTAAATTCTAGAGCTATCAGGTCTCCCTTAAGATGGGGTAACTTTCTGCTGGTTAGCTTACTTCCTGCTTTTTTCACTAAACAATATACTACGGGC
>CAUYQG010081535.1:0-28824 GCA_963574415.1 Tarsius wallacei | reverse complement strand
AATATACAGATTATGTTTATTTTTAAAAGATCATGGATATGTAATCATAGGGTAATGGTGTTTTTGTGTTTTGAGTGTGTTTAGCTTTAAAGGAATAATCACATAAGTTTTTTGCTTCATAGCTTTAAGGAAAACAATTGTATCTAACTGTTTAGGAATAAGAAGAGTACGTGAAAGGTTTCACATGACTGTCCACTTAACTGTAAAAATATGAGAATAATACTCGGAAGGTTGCACATGACCATCATTAATGTTTTAAGAAAACTGTTTTGGAAAACTTGAGCAATGTCAAGAAAAGGTTTTTCATGTATGTCACCCAAAAGGTTATGTAATAAAAAGGTGTATAAATCACAGATTTACTGGCAATAAACAAGCAGTCCCACACAAGCACCGGGTCTGTGTCCGTTCTTTCGCCGATGCCGCCCTTCCTTCGTGAAACCCTGAACCTGCTGGAGCGGGACTCCAGCACCTGAGTTATGATTTCCAGTGTTGTTATTATAATAATTACCTTCATGAGCATATTTTCTTGTTTTGAATACCATGTGATTTGGAGAAACTGCTGATATCCCCCCAGGAAATTGTCTCCTAGTTTTATTTATATTATTGTTTCCAAACTTTTGTGATCATTCTCCTCTGTGAGCAAAAATTTTCAAGAATATGGCCCCTAATATATTTGCTTATAAATTTTATATATAAATCATTGTCAACCCATATAGTAAACATGGTTACAGTTCAATTTCTTTCCTATTTGAGATTCAAATAAATAGAAATAGAAATTCTAGTATTTTACTTCTGTACCTCAATAATGTCTCCTACAGAAGGAATGCTTTTACTACACTCAGAAGGCTTCATGTAAAAAGACAGGAGAGATACACAAGGCTGTTGCCATCCCTGCAATGACAGTAGCAACGGTTCTCCCACACCTCAACGGGCTCTTATTCCAATAGATGCATTTACAAGGGCCTCTGAGCTAAAAGAAAAGAATTCTTCAGGCTAAGTTAAGGGGAAGTGTTCTGCCATAAATAATCTCAGATCACTATCTTGCCCTTCATTTCAGTCTCTCCTTGTAGGGTGTACTTTCTGGAATGACCAAGTTGCAGCAACATTGACTTGTTTGCTGTCCTCCTCCCTTCCTCGGTTTATCCCTTTATGGAAATGCTAATAGCAGGGAAATGGGCAAGTTGCACATGGGAGAAATGAGGACGTCCACAAACTGGGCAGCAGTGTTCAAATCACCACAAGGTGATGGTAGAGTCACCCTCATCATGAGACCACCTGGGGAGTCAACTCTGTCATCATGACTCACCCATGTCACTTACTAGTCCATCTGCTCATAAAAAGAGAAAGTAGATGAAAAAGGCTGTTTAGATCAGAAAAGGAAGAGAGTAACTTTTCATGTATCTGTGATCTAGCCTCTTTCTATACGTTGTAGATGCTGAAATAAAACAGGCATGCCCTGTGTGCTTCTAAGCAGCATTCTCTCTGCTGGTTCTCAATAAATATTAAATAAAAGTTATTCTATAGAGATCCACCCAGCTGTTCTGACTTAACACTTCCTAAGTGCTCAACTCAAAGCAAAAGGAGTAAGTCAAGAGAGGAGCTTCCTCACTGGCGGGGAACTACATACAGCAATGCCTGCTGCCAAAATGTGACACTTCCTGTTAAAACTGAAAGCTGTCACCAGACCAATGCCAGCCAAGTTCACCATTCAACGTAGACAACAATACCTTCTGGAGTTGGTGGAGACTGTGGTGTGAGAGGACTGAACTTTGTTTGTGGAGCTACAAAAGCGGGCAAGACCCAGCCTGCCCTCGGGGTGCTCACAGTCTATAAAGTCTATAAGCTAAACTTAAGAGGAAGGGACCATCTTAAAGGGCCTGTGGGCAGGCCATACGCCCACGGCTGTTTCCCTGCAGCCTCTGAAGTCACCTCTGAGGTAGGGTGAGAGGACAGCAGCCATATGGACCTCATGCAAGCTTTTCAAACTGAGCAATGTTTAATGTCACCTGGGAGGGTGGGGGGAACCCCTGAACTAACCATTAGGATGTGAAAGAGATGATACAAAGATCCGTACTCTAGTGCCCTCCTTACCTGAGTGTGGAGAAGGGCAACATCCTAAGACATTCAGAAAATCAGACTGCACAGTCTCCTACAGTAACCCCATTCTAGACTAGCCAGCTTCTCCTGATGAGAAGCCTGCAGGCAAATGTCAACTATTGCAGAGCACTGAGGGGTCATGTGGAGGTTGTTCTTTAAACCACTCTTTTATTAAGAACTCCACTGGGTCTTCAGGATCTAAGGAAACACAGAGAGCAGGCAGGTGGCAGGAAATACTCAGTCTCTTTGTCTGCAGAAGCTCTTGAATATCATGAATTCCATTTCTCATGCGCGGGCCTGCTTAAATCAGGCTTCTTCCTTCCTGGTCAACAACATTCAACCTTTCCACAAATGCTATTAGACACTGTTTTGTCATCATCCTATGTCCTAGGAAAATAGACGTGAACAAAACAAATGTCTCCTGCCTACAGACAGCTTACATCCGGGTGCATATGTTATATATAAGGCAGGGTCTGTATGCACTATGGAGAATCATAAAGCAGAGAAGATGGACAGGGAGGAACCTGATTGGAGGATCCATTACCACATGCTGAGAGCCTTATGGCCATTAGAGTCTAAGACTGAGGGATGACCCTGAAGTTCTTGTGGTAACTCCCATCAAATGGGACCAAGGACCTGTAAGGTCAGGACTCATGGTGTGGGAGCTGGGATGACGCTGTGTAGGAGGGAAGAAGGGATCAGGGTCTAAGCAGGGGCACACAGAGCTCCAGGCATCCTTCCACTTCTCTCATGGAGCCTGTGGTTGTTGCAGGACGGGGAGGACTTATCCAGAGCACGTGGAAGAATTACCTTCCTCTTTATTCCTGTAAAAAGATGTGGAAACCAGGGAGGACCCACCAGTGTCACTAAAACAATCAAGGAATGTGTAAATACAATCATAACTATTTTCTACCTTAGGATTATCATTTTTTGTGATTTCAGCAAGGGACAAGTTTTTTTCACTGAGGCATTGACTTCCCTAATCTAAGTAAATGTGCTATTTGCTCTGTTGCCTCTGACCCCAGGCTTGCTCCAGACAGCAACCAAGCTGTCCTGACTTAATGCACCACCTAGTGGCTTACGCTAGAAGTTATCTAACCCCTGCAGCCTCCGCGAGTTACCCCCTCTGCCCCTTCGTTATGCTTACTCAGGGATAGGACAAAAAAATGCTTTCTCCCTCTTTTACCATTACCTCCTCCTCTTTTGCCCAATTCTTTCTCAATTCTATTGGGAAAATCTATAATTCACACATACAAAAAATCACACTTAGCATCCCTGACTTCACATTCTACACTGTCCCTTTGTCACACCACTCCACTCACTGTCCTTCTGCTGCTCCTCGAACGTGCCCATGCACACCTCTGCTTCAGGAAATAGACTTCCATTTCCCTCCGCCTGGAATGTCCTTCCTCCCACGTGTCCACAATGGTTGCTTTCTACTTCTTTGAGAAACTCTGTGAGTTAACAGCTCCTTCAAAGACATGTGACTTGGTTACTGGGTCTAAAATATAATCCCTTATCCCAATTTTTTTCTTCAAAGCGCTTATCACTATTTGATATTTTATTATATATCTGTCCTTCATTGCTTTATTGTCCAAATACTTCCATAAGAAAGAAAAATTTTGGCAGCACCAGAAAGACGGTGAAGCAAGAACAAAGAAAAAATCCCTTTGGTTCCAGAAAATCTTCTGAAAAATAGGAAGGTTTATCAAGCCCTCAAAGTCACCCAGGCAAAGCAGGCGTTTGGGCAAAGAAGGAGCAGAGGAAAGAAAAGTGTTCAGGTTTAAACAATTGACATCATTCCTACACAATTTCTGGTGCAGAATTGTGACAATGTGCATCTCAGAAGACTAGAAATGAAACCTCATGCCTTGGAATTGCCAGATAAACATTCCTTTGCTTCTATTGTTCACATCCAAAGGACTGATGGGGTGAGCTCTTGGTGCACAGGACACCCCAAGATTTTGCCTGAAGAAAATTTTCAGCGGTGTCTTTGTCAAAGTCAACCCCCAGAACCCAAAAACGTTGCATATTGTGGAACCTTATGCAACCTGGAGATTTCCAAATTTGAGGTCTATCCAGGAATTTATCTTAAGTAGACAAATCAAAATCAAGAATAAGACCATCCTTCTGACAGATAACACAGTGATTGTGGAGCACCTGGGGAAGTTTGGTGTCATTTGCTTGGAAGACTTCATTTATGAAATTGCCTTCCAGGGAAAGTATTTCCAGGACATCTCATGGCTCTTGCATCCCTTCCAACTTCCCTGGCCTGTCACACTCCCTAAAATACAGTGGGCTTCATCAAAGAGATGGGCTCACCTGGTTATCTGGGTGAATGCCATCAATCAGCTCATCTGCCAGCTGAACTAGACCCAGAATATCTGAAAGCATAGTGCACTGGAAGCATGTGATTTTGTTTTTTGGAATTGTTGTCAAGTGTCTTCAGAGAAGTTTATTTTCTGCTTTGTCTTCAGATACTGGAAGGAAAGCATCAGGGAAAAGAGAGTAGGTTGTGCTTATGGCAGGTACCTCTCATCACAGTCCAGTTTTCCACATTAGCTGCCACCGCCTCTGAAACCAGCACATGCCATGCAGGAAGGAGTCCTGCCTTGTCACATCATCTATCCTGGGAGTTAATGTTGGTGAACGAAAAACTCAAGCATTTGAGTTCTTCCGAGTATATTCCCAGTAGGGGGATTGCAGGGCCACATGGAAGGTCGATTTTTAGAACTTTTAGGAACCACCACATTGTCAAATCACTCAATAAAAAAGATACCTGCACACGTATGTTTACTGCAGCATCATTCACAATAGCGAGAACATGAAACCAGCCATGCTGCCCATCAAAAGAGGATTGGATTTTTTAAAATGTGGTACATGTACACGATGGAATATTACGCAGCCATAAAGAAGAACAAAATCATGAACTTCACAGCAACCTGGATGGAATTAGAGTCTATAATACTGAGTGATCTTTCACAGAAACAAAGAACTGAGTATCACATATTCTCACTCATAAGTGGACCTTGAACAACTACCGCAATACTGTAAGAAAAGGATAGACTGTGGCAGGAAACTGTGGGGATGGGGGGTGTGGGGAGGTGGGATTGACAGCAGTGAAAATTTGTGGGGAAGGGGAAGCACACATCATCAACAAGGGTATCTGCACAGTGAATATTTGTATACTTAACCCTGAAATGTACCCCACAATTTTAAAATTTAAAAAAATGTTTCAGCTGAGGTGAGTGGATTGCCTGAGCCTGCGGGTTCAAGACCCACCTGGGCAACTTGGCGAGACCCCATTTCTACAATAAATCAAAAAATTAGCCGGGCGTGGTAGCGTGTGCCTGTAGTCCCAGCTACTTGGAAAGCTGAAGCGGAAGGATCGCCGGAGCCCAGCCGGTTGAGGCTGCGGTGGCCGGGAGCGGCCACTGCACTCCAGTCTGCGTGACGGAGTGAGACTCCAAATCAAAAAAAAAGAAATGTTTAAAAATTAAAAAAAAAACTTAAGCATGTTTACAAAGCTCTCCAAGACTCCTGCAACAGTGGACAAAGCCCAAGGGCATGCTTGAATCTGGGGGTTACTAGAGCCTTGTTTAGAAAAGACCTGAAATATGACCAGGAAGAAGAACACAAAAACAAGTGTTCAGTTTTCTCTGCCATGAGTCCATGTTCCAACTTTTCAGTGATGGCTTTGAGAGCTCTCAGACTTAGCTGACTCTAAATGTATCTGGTGGCTTTTATATACTTGTCCACAACTGGTTTAGCCCTTTTCTCAGGTTCAGTATTTGAGAATGTCCTGGCCCTTTCGCCAGGAAAGCACACACATACTGAAATTTCGCTTGCAATTTTAGGGTGTTCATAGACCCTTCTCAGTAATCCATGCACTCTATGTGAGGAAGTCCTACTCTTGCCAGGACTGGTCACCCAGGCCCTGATCTTGCTAGTCTCTGGTTCCATTTCCTGTGGAAAACCAAAGCTTACCAAGACAACATTTCCCCTTCACAGTGGCAGATTGCGTTACCCCTTGTACCATCTATAACTCCGGGAAATGCCCACCATTTTCCCCTCTGGGATTCAGGATGGAATTTCCTGGTCTATCTGATGATCAAGCCTTTCCTTAAAACTCAGATCAAGAAGGAATGAACCATTTTCTTGGTTTGGCACAGATGAAATTAGCACCTTGTGACCTTTTCGGCCCAAGGCAGACAGCTCAATTGACCTTTTCCTTGCATGTTCTGGACTCCAGAGCTACTATCCTTTGCCCTGCTGAGAATGATGTAGGTGATAAGCATCAGGGCTTCTGGAGACACTAATCCTGAAGAAAGTGCATCGGATACTGCTTGTGCTTTTCATCAGTGTCCACCCTAAGTGGGCCTTCCCTGCACTCTCTTCCCTTAGCTGCCCCAGCTTGCCTTCTGTGCAATTGGCAAGGATGTGCCAGGCCTAGATTACACTTGAAAACATGCTTGACCATTGTATTCCCTGGTCCTTTCATATCAGCTGTGCTGCAATTTTGGCTCTGGTGCCCTCAGACATAGCAATGAAATTGAGTTAGAGGTATAACAGCACCTTACAAAGGTGCCAGGTTATGGAGTAATTAATTAGGTTGGTTGGTTCCAGAGTTAACCTGCCAGGAATAGATGTTATAGATGTTACTCTTATACTGCAAAGCATTGTGAAATCAGATTACTTTAAAATGATGTATCACAAAATCATGGGGGAAAAAAAACAGTTGTGAGTGAGGAAGCCCAGAGCTTATAGTCCAGCTCTGTCTTATACTAAATATGGGAACAGTGTTACCAGTCTTGCCTGCAAAGTAGAGCTAATATCCTCTAGCCTGTCTGCCCCATGTGATGCTTAAAAGGATGAAGCAAAATAATCATTTGTGATTTATAATTCTATAAGAATTAAAGAAGTTTCCATTAAAAGACAATTTCTCAAAGGCAAAAACATCATTTTGTCCCCTGATCATCTCAAGTGCATGAGACCAAGTATAATAGGAACTCTCCCCCATAATAGGAACTCTCCCCTATAATAGCAACTCTCCCCCATAATAGGCATGCTCCCCAAGCTCCCCTTCAATCTTCAAAAAATGTAAAATCTTTTTCCACAGCCAATATGCATTGATATGCATTGATGCCTGAGAAACAACAATTAACAAGAAAAGGCAAATCTGTAGACTTTCACGTGAAAACCAGATTACAAAGAGTCAGAAAGGCCCCTAAAATCCTCTAGAATCTTCATATATACCCTTTCCCCTTTTTTAATTAATGTGTTTTCCCTCAAAGACCAGCATTCACAACAAACATGGTTTAATTTAATTTGTTTGTTGCTTTGTTTTGTTGAAACTTTGGAGTGTCCCATTATGCTCTTCAACTGTTCATTTCACATGTACTCTATTTCAGCTGCATTTTGAGTTCTACTAGGGCTGGGGACTGAGTCACTGGTAAGTACACCATTTCTATGTGCAGATATTTCTTCTGAGTTCTAAGCAACCAACTTGCAAAAAACAGTTTGAATTATAACCCTCCTGCAAATGAGGAACACTCTTAAGGATGCTTTTAAAATGTTTAGAATCCCAAGTTAATTGTGTCATGAAATTTTCCTCTGGAAAACAAAAGGAAAAAATAAAACACAAATAGCAAAAACAGCATGGAGGGATATACATGGTTCAAATATACTGCTAGTTCCATTGAGAATAAATTTTGAAGACAATTTGCTAATTATGACACTTCTAAACAGGTGTACCCAGGGAATCGAACCATTCTTATCTTCAGGAGTTAGACAGAAAGACTGAAATGCCTCGGATTCTTACAACAAGGGACTCAGTGACACTGCATCAAATTTCATGTGTGCCTGGTCCTATGCTGACCTCACCTCTAGACCAGCATCAAAGCCAACAAAATATGTAGCTGGAAAAAAAAATGTATACTTGCCAGTTAGTGGTTTATCAGTCACTTCTTTCCATTGTAAAAGCTTTCTGTTTTCTACAAGCAAATGTTCAGGCTTTCTGAGCCCTTCACAATCCTGCATCTCCCACCCAGATGGTATCTGGCCATATGGAAGAGATTGTGGTGGTGTGGGTGAGGGAGTGCCAATCCGCACGTGGGTCTTGGCGCTCTCTTCATGCCCTCATGGGCCCCTGAAGGTGGTTCTTGTCTACCTGGTTAGTGATCTTCCTGCCAGTGCCCACAGCGGACATCAACTGCCAGTCTGATTCATAGTCAGCTTTCTCTGAGTTGCTGAGAGCCTGGTGGCCTTGCTCACTGACTTGGCCCCACATCAGCCCTCACTAGCAGTGCATGGGCCTTTGGGGCCCTCTGGGAACCCAGGTCTGGGATACCATCTGATCCTTAGTCCAGGTGGTCTGCCAGACAATCCTCATTACAAAGTCATTAGCCCACAGCACAATCAGCTGTCTTCACACTAGTAAAAAGGGCAGGAAGGAATTTCTGGATTCTTCCCACTGCATCTGGAAGCAGAGGAGGACCTCTGGAAGCTGAGCTCCGGTCCTCTCTGGCTTACCACACCTCATCCTTTGCTTTGCTCTAACGTGACTGCTGCATATGATGCAAGGAACATCCTCCAAGGCAGTTTCCTCCCAGATTCCCAAGAGGAAAGTGGGAAAATGAACCCCCCCCCCACTTCTGGCTTCCTCCTCTATCTATCTGGAAGAACCATGATGCAAGATGCTCACCACACCGTGCCGTCCCACCTTCCTAGAATGCTTCACGACTGACAGTGAGATTTCTGTTTCTTTTCCACTCAGGGATGAACTTTCCCTGCAATTTATCTTTCTTCTTCTCAGGGCCACAAAACCTTATGCTCAGGGTAACTGCAGACAAGAGCATCCTCTCTACCCTATGGAAGATTCTTAACGACCTACTTCAACTGAACTGACTTTTAAATACGCAAGCTTTGAAAACCTTTTTTTCATGTATAAAGTCCGGTTTTCAAAACAACTGAAAGCCTTAAAAAAAAAGTGAAGAAAAAAACTAAAAGATTTTTTAAAAATTCCTACTCTGGAGGTGAAAAGTTGAATATTTCCTTTTTCCCTGCTTGCGTTTCTGTTATGGAAACTCTAATCTTCCCTAAGGAAAATGGATGCCTCTGGCAGCATGGGAAGGGGGATACATAGGAAAATGTGTGAGGAGAACACTTGAACAAATTTCACAAAATTCAATCCCACCACAATGCCCCCAAGACTCTTTACCTGAGCATCCAGTTCGTGCCAGGCTCCAGGAAGAAACTGCCAGGTGGGTGTGGCCCACTCGAGTGGGGCACAGAGTCGGGCAGAGACAGTCATCTGGATCTGAAGGCTGAATTGGCCACCAGCCCTGCCCAGGACGTTAGAGAGCCAGCAATGAAGGATGAGTGGAGTTGAACAGAGAGTCAGGGAGGGGAGGAAGTCCAGGCAAAAGGAGCACCACCTGCAAAGGCAAAGATGTGAAGTATCTGCCACATTCAGAAGATGTCAAACAGCCTAATATGGCCCAATGTGGAGAAAGGCTGGACACGAGATGAGAGAGCAAAGAAAGATCAGAGCATGGAGGACTTTCGTGGTATGGCAAGGAGGGACATGTGTTTAAGAAAAATCACTCTGGCTTCAGCATGGAGGGCAGAGTGGAGAGGGGTGAAGTAGAGGCTGTGAGACCAGCTAATAATAACAACAGCTGACACGCAGAGTGCTTACCATGTGCCAGGCTTGTGCTTAATCCTCACAACAACCCTGTGAGGGAGGTGCTATGAGCATCCTCCTTTTACAGGAGACTGAGGCTGAGAGAGGCTCGCCTTCCTAACATCCTTTCTACAGCCAGGAAATGACAGATCCAGAATTCAAATGCAGGCAATCTGACTCCAGAGCCCAGGCCTTTGCAGTAATCCAGGTAAGGACAATGGTGACTTAGCTTCAGACAGTGGCACAAAGGATTGTGGTAGGCAGAATAAAGCCTTCCCTGCAAAAGATGTCCATCTCCCTAGTCCCAGAACCTGTGACTATGTTAGGTTATGTGGCACAGGGGGATTGTGTTTGCAAATGGAACCTTCTAACTCACCTTAAAGGGGGGAGATTATTCTGGACCACATGGATGGGTCCAGTGTAATCACACGGTTCGTAAAAGTGGAAGAAGGAGGTGGAATAAAAAGTATCAGAGAAGGAAATGTGATCATGAAAACAGAGCAGAGAGCTGTAACACGCTGGGTGTGGAGATGAAGGAAGGGGCCACAAGCCAAGGACTGAGGGTGGTCTTTAGAAGATGGAAAAGGCAAATAAACAGATTCTCTCCTAGAGCCTCCAGAAAAAAATGCAGCCCTACCAAGTCCTTGATTTTAGCCCAGTGATATCTATCTGTATCAGACTTCTAACCTACAGAACTGTAAGAATATATTTGCATTGTTTTAAGTCACTACATTTGTGGTAAATTCTTACAGCAGCCACAGGAAACTAGTAGCAGGGATAGAGAAGAGACCACCAATTCAAAGCACATTTAAGAAGTTAAACTCACAGGATTTAGAGCCCAATAGATAACTAGTGTCCTGCTAGTTAGAACTTGAATAGTTCCAGGGTGATGTAAGAGGAGACAAAAAGAACTCTAACGGCTCCACTTTGTTCTCTGAATCTATAATCACTTAATGGATATACTACATTCTGATTCCTTCAAAGCATAGCCGCGTCCATTTAGTCCAAAATTTTCTGCTTTTTTATTTGACTTTCCTCATGCAGGTTTTCTATTTATATCAACAACCTCACCAGAAATTCTCTGCATCCTTTTCCTTCTCCATTTCGTCATCCATAATTATCAGATCCAGACCTTTAGTGGACCACAAAACTATACATGAGACTTGTTTTCTTTGACCTCCTTCTGGAATATTTTTTCATTTTCTCTATGTCCTCACAAGAAATGGATCCGGTACACCCTTGGATGAGATTTTGCCTGATGAGATACAGACCTTCTCTCAGGGAGCGCCCAGTCTCGGGGAGCCCAGACAACAAGCACTAACAAGGAAGTGTGACATATTGGGGACACCCAGCCCAGTGGGAGGACAGGAGTGCTTCAGGAAGAGCTGCATGCTTCTGCACGGGTGTCTTTAGAAGGCAATCTCGCTGGGCTTGGTGGCTCATACCTGTAATCTCAGCACTTTGGGACGCTGAGGCAAGAGGATTGCTTCAACCTAGCAGTTCAAGACCAGCCTTGGCAAAATCTCCACAGCAAATCAAAAAATTAGCCAGGCATGGTGGCACACACCTATAGTCCCAGGTACTTGGGAGGTTGAGGCGAAAGGATCGCCTGAACCCAGCAGGTCGAGGTTGTGATAGTGATGACCATGCCACTGCACTCCAGCCTAAGCAACAGAGTAAGACTCTGACTCAAAAAAACAAAAGGCAATTCTCTTCATCTATCTATTTTCTGATTCTGCAAACAGGGAAATGTCTACCTAAACAGCCATAAACTGGACTCAGGCAGGTTTGACTGAAAAAGTCTCTGCACTTGCAGGACATCAGAATCATGGCCACTTGAAAAAACCCAGGCACTACCTTTCTTACTTGTCCCATCAAAGGAGAGGACATACAGGAAGGAAAGATACTGGCTTTCTGATATTTAGATTTGCTTTACAGAAGACATAAGGAGATCTTGTGATGGGACTAGACATTTGATCTAAAGTCACAGACATATTCTGGGGGGAAACGTTCCTTGCATTCTAGTATAAGCTTGTTTTCTATATGTAGAAAGACTGTATCCATTTGAGCTCAGTATGTGCTGAGTGCTGTGACAAATAAAAACACCAGTGACACTGTTCCTGACCTCACAGGACCTATAATCTGCTTGGAAAAAAAACACAAAACATACAACCTTGAAGCACCATAACAATAATAATAGCCACAATAAGGACTTTGATTTTTTTTTTCTTTTTTTTTTTTAGCTCTTTTCATTTATGGCTTCACCTATACCTAAATTCCAAAAGCAGTTCAGACAACAAATCTGCAAAATTTCAGAGGAGGGAGGTGGAAGGAGGTCATAGTCATGGAAGGCTGGAGGAAGGAGAGAGGAGGAAGGATTTCAGCTGGGCCTTAAAGACGGTTGAGAGGAATGCCAGAAAAATCTGAAACATATGCCAAGGCAGAGAAGCCAAATATCCATGATAGGCTGGGGGACAGTGACTAGAACAGTCTGGCCAAAGTGAAGGTTAAAAGGGAAGAGAGAGCCAGATTGTGGAGGACTCCCACACTTTTCAGGCGGGGGCGGGGAGGGTTCCCAGCAGCACCAAGAGCCACCGACGACGACCACAGTGCGGTGCAGTCTTTTCAAGCATTAGTGATCTCTGAAGTTTTGGAAAGGAAGTTAAGTCTTTAAACTGGTTTTGCATATTATTTTCATAGAATTGCAAATATTGGTGTATTTTTGTGCAAAAGACACAAATTTGCATGAATGTTTAAGACAAAAATGCTTCAAAGAATGTTGTTGGCCGCAGGCCCTGGAGCCCTGAACATTCACCACCCTGGACTACTCCTGCTCCCCGCCTGCCAGCCCCAGTCCCTGTATGGGCTCAGTTGAGTGCGACTCTCTTATTCCCACCTGACCCCTCTCCCCACATATATAGTTCCCTTTCTTTACCAGTCAGTTGCTTGTGGGCACTTAGGTAGGTACCATGATTTTGCTATTGTGAATAGGGCTATCTTTCTAAAGGAAAAATGGAATCCTACTGCCCCACAGATGAAGCGCCTCCAGGTTCTCTTCTCCCCACCTTTCCCCAGGGCTCCAGTCACACCAGCCTCCGCCTACACCTCGTCCACACCTGCCCCCAGCAGTTCCTTGAAGGGGCCTTGTTGACTGCATCCATTCTGCACACACTGCCCTTGTCCACCTGAAAAACATCTCATATTTTGTGAAAGTATTTCCTGGAAACATTCTTATAACTCATCTTAATAAGTCTACTCAAAGGGACTTTCTTTTCTTTGTTTCTGGGATAACTTATCATCCTCCATGTTTTCCAGTCCTATTTCCCAAGTTTCTTGAGAATCATCAGAAATCTGCAAACATTTTATCATCTGAGAAATAATTCTGAGGCAACAGAGACACATTTTTTTTAGATCTTGTATCCTCGGCATAGCCAATCCCAAAGCACAAATTGTTTACAATGGCTCAATAAATATCCACTATGACTTACTATTATGTGTCAGGCAATTCCTTTAACCTGCTCTGGAGAAGCCAATAACTCTGCGAGTATCTCTCTTTCCAGCCCATTCCCAGAGCCGTTCTTAGTTACGGGGAGTATGGGTCTCACTCTTAATGTTTGCACCAGGAAACAGGCCTAGGAAAGTCCCAAAGAGAAAACTGCTTGGGAATCTAACCACATGGAGAGAAGTCTGAATCACTGCTACTCAAGAGCTTGTGGTTTTGCTTTAGGATAGTGGATCACTGGGACCTTGGCTTCCCCCTTTTTTCTGTGGTAACCTGCTTCTCAAGGTCTTTTCAGAGCAGAACAGGCACTTCCAGGTGTTTAGAATTCAAAAACAACTTTATTTCTCTGCTTTGGCCTGTGTCTCAGATCCAGCCCCGGAAGTCTTCCTGACCTCATTTGTTACTTTTCTGACATTTCCCCCAAAGGATTTTGTCTAAAAAGACATCTTTACCTGATCTTATTCATCTCTTTGTCTTTCTCTCAATTTTTAAGCTTCTATGACCCCCATTATCACTCAGTCAGCTTGGCAAAGCTTACAGAGTCCCAGATATAGATTGTAAAATCAATAACTATGGGCAAAGCAGAAGTGTAGTCAGGTGGACCATATCCATCACTGCTAGCTAAACACCAGAGAAAGGGAAGATCTGAATCTATGCGCTCAAATGAGGGCCTGAGCAGCATGAGACATTGGCCTTGAGCCAGAGAGCTGACACATTTGTGTCCCTGGAGGCATCAGCTCTACCAGCCAAGAGGCAGAGGCGTTTCAGCAGCTTCATGAGAGAATTTGCTCTGACAGCTGCCCAAGATTATCTACCACCCTTGACACTAGAGGGCTTCGGGAGTTTTGATCAGCTCTACTCAGAATGCATGGCCAGCACATGAAAATAAAAAAAAAACTTTTGAGTCTTTGTCAATATCATCTGGAAAAAAGGCCCGTGGATGTGTTAACACAAATGTTGACTCACTTAGGACTGAACAGAATGGCCACAGGCCCCCCTTGCCTCCCTCATAATTCATTTCTCTTTCTCCTCTTATTTTGGTAGTAGCTCCTAAATTGATTAATTGGTCCAGTAAATTCAACCAGACTTAATTCTTAAAGGACAAAAATACATGGAATTATCTTCCAGTGTTTTTCGCAGGTCACCTGACGCTGTTCCTAGGACAGTACCCACAGCCTCCACTTCCCAACCTGACGAGCGCTCATGCTGACCCTCCACCTTCTCAAAAAGTCCCTCTACAGGTGCAATCTTTGTTTAAACATACGCATATTGACACACTTCAGCCCACCTGAACCTACAGGTTGGTGAGGATTGTTCTGGACACATCACAAATGCTTGCATAATAAGCAGGATGAAGCGCTTAGCCACATGCCGTCTTGTATTATTCTCCAGTGTCGTGTGTACTTCCATTGGCTCTGTTTCCCAAGCAGCAGAATCACATGGTGGAAAAGAGTTCTGACTCTGAACAGACACGGGTTGAAATCCTGACTCCCGAACTTACAGCAGAATAAATCAAAATAGTGCCAATACTTTACAGTGTTGCTGTGAGATTGCACAAACCAGCACCCGTAGAATGCCGTGCTTCATACAGAGCAAGACCCTCCAAGTGTCAGCAGTAGAGGAACCCCCAAGAGAGGCAAGGGCTGTCTTTACTTCCTGTCTCCCTCTTGCAACGTAAGCATACAACAAATGCCAGGCGCATGACTGGTGTTGAACACATTCTGACCGACCGCTTGAATAGCTTCCCCATCACAGCTACATTCTTCCAGGGCTGATCAAAACAGATGAAAATGCTGAGCTATAGATGCTATGTAGGCATCATGCCATTGCCCTCCTCGACATCACACATTCCTTTGAAACAGAAAGAACTCCCCCGTGCAGTTCTAGTTGCTGAAGGTGGCACAGCTGCAGTGATGAGTCAGCAGCTCACCTGCAGCGAGAGTCTCAGGCCTAGCCTTGGCCCGCTCTACTCAGGGTGTCCTGCAGCAGCACAGTGATGCCCAAGGTCACTGCAGCACCCCACAGGAGGCACTGTAGCTGCCTTGGTCCACGCCTCACTGGAGCCTGGAGCCTGGAGCCTGGTTGTGATGAGAATTCAGAGAAGCTGCTTGACATAGGCTGCCTGCAAGCCCTGGGCCATGTCTGGTCCCCAGAGCCCACACTTAAGGAATCAGAGCACGTTCCTGCCAAGCAGAAGCCTCAGCGGGGGTGGCCTGGCGACCATCTGGATCCCAGGGCAAAACAAATGCAAGCTGCATCCCTGGGTCTGAAAGCATCCTTTTTTATTACTGATCTAGCCAAACCTTAAGCAGGGGGTAGGAGAGTGGGGAAGGGGAGCCCCTTGAGCAGGGCACCTCTGTGAGTGCCTAAATTTGGTTGTTTAGGCTGTAGGGAAGACAGACTTTCTATTTTCTCTTGGTGAGACATGGAGTTCTTTGACAGCAAAGACTGTGTGGGCTTCCAGAAGCATCACCAGTGCCCAGCCTGCCTGCCGGAGCTGCTCAGGTAATGTTTGGTGGCTGACACGGCTGATGAATGGCCAAGCCCATCAAGGAGGAGAATAATGTTTCACTCCCCCCCTTCCCCCGGCAACCACCATCTGTCTCCCCACCGTGGTTCCTCTCTCCTTACCTCAACCGCATGTTTCCAGTACTGCAGGAGCAAAGGAAGAGCTCCTTCTCTCTCACCATTGGACCTTGGTTTGTTGAGGTGACCCCCCCTGAAAGCCAGAAGGTGTGGGCTTGGATGAAAGACACACAACTGGGAAGATCATTCAGAAGGAAGGGGGTGGGGTTTTTTTCTCTGGGCATGATCACTATAAACCCCAACGATTGAAATGGAAATCAGAGTGCAGGGGTTTCCTCTGTCCCCAAGAAGGCATGTTTCCATCCCTACATATAAAATTTCCCCCAAAAACTATTCTGTCTGAATCCCTGCCTCCTCTCTTCTCTCTCCTCACCCTTTCTCTCCCCTCGTCCCCGCCCCCCTCCACACACACACACACACACACACACACACAAGCTATTTAATATAGTACTGGAAGAGGCAGTAATAACTACTGATCATCAGAGTGAGACTGAGAACTAGAGATAAGGGACCTGCCTAAGTCACACAGCTGGTTAGCGGCCTTACCAGATTCATGAATTCCAATTCAGTGATGTCTTCACATCATACGAAATTGTTTTGTTTTGTTTTTGTTTGTTTTGTTTTTTTGCTTTCCTTTGATATGTCTTCAAAGGAGACCCAATGTCAGCTTTTTCCTCTCTGAGAAGTTGCAATATCTTCCAGGTAAAGCCTAGGTTCTCCAAAATCCTGCCTTTCTTCCATTCCCCCAAGACGCTGTCTCAGCCAACATGATATGAACGACCCTGGACTTCTTGCCTTCCCATCTGATAAAAGTATGCTTATCACACACAGAGAACTCTTCCCTGTCACAAGCTAAAGCCGACACAGGAACACCCATCGTTTGTGACACTGAAGATGCTGTTTTGCAAATGCAGCAACTCATGCTAAGGTTGTAGAAAGGGGATGTTATGTGCTGCAGCCCAAGCCCAGTTGGGGCCTCCAGGGCGCATTTGGGTGAGGGGAGAATTATCCCTGGCAGGTAGGCCTGACCAGCCATTTTTGCCCTGGTCCCCTTGGATGCCTTCACACTGAGGAGATCTTACCCTGCCTGCGGCCCCCGCACTGTCTACAGGCCCAGCCGCAGACATCAATCTGTTTCAGGAGAAAGAGCGCCACCTGCTGTCTCTGAACGCTCCCTACCTGCAGGACCATGTTTCTTGAAAACTAAACTGCTCAGGGCCTGAGCGAGAGTGGACGATGGTACCCATGAAATTGGTATCAATACCTCATGTCAGGCTGTGGACCAGTGACTCTCCCAGGAAAACCCAGGACGAGCCCTTGTAGCATGTGTTTTTCTCATTTCTTGCTGTTTCATTTCCCCCCACCCCCAGCTCAGAGAATAGGGGCCTTAGAGGCGAGTAGGTCAGCTGAGGATCTGAGTGCCAAGAGACACGCCCAAGGTCACAGGGCGTCGCCACTTTATTCCAACACAGCCTTCTCTCACACCAAATAAAGCCTGAACCACACTTATGCATTTCAGAGTTATTTCTCTTTGCCAGCAGTGGAATTTTTGCTGCAGAAAATTCTATACTGCTGTTTTGCTCATCTCACCAGTGCTCATCCCGGTGACAGTCTGCTCTTGTGTATTATGCTTTGCGGTATAGTTGCTGATGGTCCAATGTTGTCTCCCCTACCAGAGCCCAGGTCCCTTGAAGGGAGGTCCAATACCTGGGCCTTTTCAGCCTTGTGGACTTTCAGCCTGCTCAACTTCTGGGGATTTAACTCCCCACACCCCACCTTGTCTCCAGGGCTTCCAAAATCAGATCCTCTCTCCTGGCCTCATTGCCTTGTAGGCTCCTGGGGGTCTTATTCCTCTGAGACTGACTGAAAAGGACATGACTCCCTCGCTTCGTTCTTAGTATCTCCTTTCCTGTTTGCCACTCCTCCCAAAAAATCACATCAAACCTTATTATTTTAAAAGTTGTATTTCTAAGTGCTACCAACAAACAGAAAAGTTGACAAATACAATGATCTTGCAATTGTCAAAATTTCCAGAGATTTTTCAAAATGATTATCTCTTGAAACAAAAAGAATTCTATTCATCTTTGCTATCATCCCACCCCCAGTAAAGAACCTTGAGGGCAGGGCTGTGACGTCACAGCCTGAGGACGGGAAAAACATAGAGTGCCACCAGAGGAAGCACCATGGTCATGGAGCCTCACATAACCATAACCCCTCTGTGTCTCACTCTTCTCATCTGTAAAATGGGCATAAGTGTTCACTCGTAGGAAAACCCTCATTTCATGGAGGATCAAATAAGATAATAAGGTGTTCAGGCCACACATGTAGGAAGCACTCAAAGGGGTGAGCTGTTACCACTACATTTATATAGTACGCAGACTCTGCTGGGTCAGTCTTTTTTTTTTTTTGGTTTTGGTTTGTCAGTTTTTTGAGTTGGAGTCTCACTCCATCACCCAGACTGGAGTGCAGTGGCACACTCCCGGCCACCGCAGCCTCGACCTGCTGGGCCCAGCGATCCTTCCGCCTCAGCCTTCCAAGTAACTGGAACTACAGGCGCGCGCTACCACGCCCAGCTAATTTTTGATATGTTGTAGAGATGAGGTCTCGCCAAGTTGTCCAGGTGGGTCTCGAACCCACGGGCTCAGGCAATCCACTCACCCCGGCCTCCCAAAGTGCTGGGATTACAGGCTGAGCCACCAAGCCCAGTCTTGGGTCAGTCTTATATATCACTTGGTCACCAATGCGATACATGGCAAAAATGAGGTCCACAGTCAAGGGTTGCTTAATTAATTAGGTAACTGACTTTATAAAACAAACCGTTGATGGCAAGAGAAGAAAGCATAAAGGATGGAAACCTTCACGGAAAGTCCTTGGGGCCCAGCTAAAGCATAGGAGGAATCATTTGGGGAGGCGCCAGGGAGGACCAGGAGGAATGATGCCTTGAAAAGACTTATAGAAGAGAAGGGGAAAAGCTCAGATCTCTCATCATCTCTTTCAGAAAAATGTGATCATCAAGCAAGCCCTGGGCTCTGCCTCTGCTTCTGCTTACAGGTCCCACCCACAAAGCTTCTCCCGTGGGCATCCAGGGCCTTCGCTCACTAGAGGGTGGGGTGGGCGCAGCTGTCCTGGCCAGCTCCCAGGTGGATCATCCATCCCCTGCCTCCATTCTCCTGCATGCTCCACAGGCTGAAGGTACCCTGACATCTGCACTCTTCTGATGTGCAGTACTACTTGGGGTTGAAAAGCTAGCAAGTAGTAAGGATTTCTGTGGCAGTGCCCAGGTAGGCTGTCTGAAGATAAGGCCGCCCTCCCTGTCCCCAGCGTGAGAGGCCCCGTGGGAAGTCCACCTGCTATCGTGGCTGTCCTGCCAAACAGCATCTCCCTTCAGGGTTCGTCTAACCTCCTTCTGATGAACGAGCAAAGGCAACCAGACTCTCCGTAGGTGTAAGTTGGCGTGCACAGTCGTAAGGTAGGGTGGATTTCTCGAGGATGTTTCATTACTCACTCTCATGCCCAACATGTGCTGAAACAGCAAAACCTTCCCCCATACCAGACTTGGAGGATGTCCATTCGCCAGACAGCTTGTAGTGAGCAGGGGCAAGAAGGGGGGTCTTCCCAAGAAGCAGTATAGTGAATGCGCTGCCCAGAGACACTTAGGAGAGATAGGACTCTTTTTCTCCACCCAACATCCCCGAAGAACAATTCACACCCTGAACAGGCAAGGAAAGCCGCTTAGGCCAGCCATGGTGACTCTTGCTTATAGTCCCAGCACTTCGGGGGGCCGAGGCAGAAGGATCACCTGAAGTCAGAAGTTCAAGACTAGCCTGAACAGCATGGTGAGACCCCCCATCTCTATTTTTTTAAAAAAAGGAAAGCCACCTAGCAAACTGCTGATGCCAACTAAACGAGCATCTCAGACAAATCCTAGAAGGACGCTCAGGAAATGGAAAAATGCATTTCCAAGCAGGACCCCCGGCTCCCACAGCCCTAGCCTACAATCTCAGTCTCAGTTTTGCCAGAATTGTAACAACCATGAAATGGCTTCATCTGCAACTCGCAGTAGCCTGTTGACTTCCATCACCTTGAGACAAAGGTGTTATGTGCTATTAAAGTTAGAACTACTTTAAAAATACATTTTATAGGTAACCACCCACTTTATGTCTATCTTTTGATTGCTTTCATAAAACTATAACCCTCGTAGGGTAATTTTTACAAGTCCCAGGCATTCTTTCTGTGGTCATCTGTGCCTGGCCCATGTTAAACACTCAACACATTTCTGGCAGCTGAGTCCCCAGCGATACTCAGGTTACAGTTGTGTCTCTTTCTTCTCCATGTGGCAGTCCGGCTTTAATCATGAACATAAGTGTTGATTGTAACTGAAGGTCACTGCTACAGAATCACAGCTTTCAAATGTTGGAACCACTGAACATTTGTCAAACTTAGAGATGCCCATCCTGAACTACTGAATCTGAATCTATGATGGTAAGTAGTTTTGATAAGTTCTCGGGGGTTTCTGATGCACTCCAGAGTTTGAGAGCTGCTTTCTTGTAGCTTGCTATTCAAGACGTGGTCAACAGATCAACAGCATCCCAAGAAGCACGCTAGAAGTGCCCCACCCCAGGTCTCCTGAATTAGAATCTATATTTTAACAAGATCCCAGAGGACTCATCTGCATGCTGAAGTTTAAGAAGCACTGTCCCAAGACAGAGGCTGTGACCCCCTGGCAATCTGAGGGAACCGAATTAGAGAATTTCCCCAATTATCAAGGTCCATGCTCCAACCAGTGTGGTGACTGCTTGTCTTATAACAGGACCCAGAGCCAGGTTGATTAGGACCTTCTAAACAACCTTACAACTTCACCTTGCTCATAATCGCTAACATCAGAGAACAAGTGATGGTGAAGGAGTACACCAGATATCGTGTCAGACTGAGATCTGGGTCAAAATCCCAGTCCTGTCACTTGGTAGCAAGGCCACCCTGGGAAAACCACTCAACTCTCTGACATTTTGTTTCTGAGTATATAAATGGAGGACAGCTGAAGGACCCCAAGGATCTCTCCTGCTCTCTGCGAAACTCTTCACCTTGGTTGTCTAGAGCCTCTTCGAAGGCTGCTACTCACATGGTATTGATATGCAATACAATGATTCTGACCCTTCATGTCCACTCCCATGGGCCCACCCACATGTGTCTTTCCTGGTCCCCTGACCCCCAGTCTTTTTTTGTTTTGTTTTCTTTTCTGGTCCCTGACCAACCAGCCAAGCTGTTCTCTTCTCCTCATGAGCCTATACTTATTCCTACTTTGATCCATTTCTCTTTCCACTCAGAAGAATGACTAGGTCTGCTGCCCGAAGTTCAGCCTACTGAGAGAGTTTCCTCTCATCTCTCCCTCTAAGGGACACTCCTACGTGGAGCTTTAGTTCACAACAGTCCATTTCAAGCTTGCACCCACATACAAAGCCAGCCCTCTGCCACCCACACTTGACCTTTTTTCTCCATGAGCTGTTGATGAAGGAGCCTCCATGGCAGCCATGGGCACAGGTGTCTGCCTTCGTGGTGGAGCAAGGGCCTGAGCCCCTTGTTCATGTAGCAGCCTGATGATCCCTGGTCCTGCTTGTGCTTGACAGGGATAGACCACCTCATAGATTCATCTTACAGTTGGAACTGTCTTCAGCTGCAGGCAATGCCTAGAGAGAGACTCAGCCGTGAGTCTCAATACTTTGACAGCTGGGGAAGGAACACCTGACCCCAGTGGGGGATTCTGGAAAGTGCTCTATAGAATCCACTTTGGCATCAAATCTTCATGATAAAACTGGGAAGAGCTAGAGATGGCACGAAGACCTCCATCTTGCAGATCAAGAATCACAAGTATTTCACGGTTCAATTTCTCCGGCTCATGGAAAATCAATCCAGCCTTAGAACAAGTCTCTGAATCAGTGCTGTCCAACAGAAATATAATATGAGCCACACATAGAATTTTAAATTTTCTTTTTTCTTTTTTTTGAGTTGGAGTCTCGCTCTGTCGCCCAGACTGGAGTGCAGTGGCCGCTCCCGGCCACCGCAGCCTTGACCTGCTGGGCTTCGGGGATCCTCCCGCCTCAGCCTTCCAAGAAGCTGGAACTACAGGCACGCGCTACCATGCCCAGCTAATTTTTGATTTATTGTAGAGATGAGGTCTCACCAAGTTGCCCAGGCGGGTCTCGAACCCGCGGGCTCAGGCAATCCACTCACCTCAGCCTCTCAAAGGCGCGGGATTACAGGCTGAGCCACCAAACCCGGCTGAAATAAGTTATTTTAATACTACACAGAAACTTCTGAAATAATAGTTCTTTTGACTCTTTTGAAGATATTAAAAAATAAATATTCTATTTTTACAGATGATTGTTCTGAGTGTCCTGTCTCTCTTCACAATAAAATAAATACAATGGGGGTTTGATTATATTCCACATTTTTTGCATGTGTTAATCTCTGAGTCAGTGTTATAATATTCTAAACTTTATAAAAAATATTTTAAAAATCCAATTTAAGTATAAATAATACTGTGTCTCAGTGGCAAATTTTAAAAATTAATCATTACATCAACTGACTTAAGTGTTTCCTTTTTATCTCATGGATGATGCTCATGGTTACTGACATCAGAAAAGCTAAAGAAGCTCCACGTATCCCAACCATAATAAAACATTTTTATATATTAATTATGGAAATATAAGAGTGTGAGACTATTAAAATACCATTCACCTGACACAAAGGTGCATGAAAACCTTAGATCATATTGCGAGAGCAATAATTCTCATCAGTTTCTCTTCCTTGAGAAGAAAAGCTGTTGACCTGATGTTAGTGGTGGTGCTGGATTGATTAGACAATTACACACTTACATGGAAAAAATTATTTGAAGGTACTGGGTTCCAATATATAGCAATTGTTTTGACAACAATATAAATTTTGAAAATTGTACTTTTTTTCTTCTAAGCATGATTACCTAGTGAGCAGCTTATGCAAATTAATTCACCAACTAATTAAGTCAGTGGAGTCAAATTGGCATAAAGTCAATATTATTTGAGATTATTTAATAACAATAAATTTGAAAATTTAGAACTATCATAAAATTAGTCCTAAAAATAGAATGCCTTAAGACTAAAATACTGTCTTTTCCTAGCAAATATGGACATTTTAGATATTATATGAGAGTGCTGTTAACCATGATTCTTCCAATTTCTTTTCCCATCTTTTGTATTGGTTGAGTATTCCATTTTTTAGAGCTGTTTTTATTTTTTGAGGCTCCCCTTCAAATGAGTAGATGGGAATACAACACTCTGACTTACTTTAACACATACTCCAAAACAGAAGTATTATTTGACATTCCTCATAAAATAATTTGCATAAAAATAAAAATGGCCCTGTCTCGGGCTCATCCCAATTCTAGTCTTTAAAGAAAATCTTTTGAATTTATAATCATGTGTCTTCAGGCATTATTAAAATATACCTCTGTAGTTTCAAAGCAGAATTGTTATATTTTGTTTCAATACTAAAATTCCAGTAAAAAATTTACAAATATGTTGCGAACATTAATTAATTTCCCCAAGTAAAGTGAATTTTCAAAGTATTCTAGCCTACACATAGCGGGAATGACATTTTTCTCTGAGTCACAAAAGCATTCATATTTTACATATCAATTCCAAAACATATGTGTTAAGAGATCATATTAGTTATCTTGAAGGTGGCAAGTCAACTTACAAAGTGGTTTATAAAGTCACTTTACACAAACTCTAAAATATTAAATATTTAAATATTAAGCGATGTATTATCTTTAATGAATGAGATTAATTTATATTGCGGGGTGGTAAGAAGACTTACATATTGTTAATAAAGGTGAACACATCCATCTATTTATCCATTTATATATATCATATTAGAAATGAGTGATACCATATTACTATTCCATATTTTAATATTCACTTAAATTATGGAACTCTCAACAATGTATTCATTCAATAAGCATCTCTCAATCACCTTCTATACATCAGGCACTGTATCAGATGCTGGGACTATAGGCAGTAAAAAGAGAAGACAGAGTCCTTGTTTTAATGGAGGTTATTCTAGAGGAGGTTTTCTTCCTCTAGTGGTTACTGCCAGAAAGACAAATAAGGTATTTAGGAAGCTGAGAGTCAGTAGAGTGATGAAATGGTCAGAGGAGAGACCTCATTGATAGGGTGACATATGAAGAAAACTGAATGAATAAAAGAAACAAGTCAGGTTTTCTGTTTGTGGGGAAGACGTGGAAGGTTGCGGGAAGAGCAAATACAAAATCCCTGATGTATTTATTCGATGTGTTTAAGCAACTTTATGAAAGCAGAGGGGGAGATAGTATAATATAATATCAATGTCTTGTCTGTATGTGGGTGGGTGATAATCAGACTGATGGCAGTTATAGGAAACCGTTAGTGAATTGTTTCCCAAGGGCTTACACAACCTCGTGTATCGATATCAAGCATCATTCTGGCTATTCAATGGAGAAAACTGAGGTCAAAATGGGGACAATGAGAAGACAAATAAGGAATTCAGATTGGTACTAATGTTATCCATGAACATATTTAACATATATCATGGTGACGCAGTAGTCCAATTGTCCAGAACAGTGGCTTGGGCAAGTGCTTGTGATGACAAGTGTTAGAATTCAGGATATATTGCACTTTCTTATGGGTTAGAATTAAAATGTGAGAGAAAGACAGAAATTAGGAATGATTCTAAGCTTTTCATCATGAAAACCTAGAAGAATAAAGTTACCACTAATGAGAAGAAAGAAAGAGCCCAGAGAGAGGTTTAATGAAGTGAAGCAAAAGTTGGATTTTGAACTTAAATTTGAGTTGTCTCTCTATAATTATAGAACCTTTAAAAAAGGAAGATTTTTCAGTTACTTAGGCATACTTACCCTATAATTTAAATGTGTTCCCTTCTATTTGTGAAATCAATCTAATAATTTGCCCCAATACATGGGGGAAAACTTGTTTTCAGGCAGGCAACACGTATTTATTCAACAGCTACTGTGTGCCAGGCATTGTGTTTGCGTCTTGCGTCTTGGGAGGCTGAGGTGAGCGGATTGCCTGAGCCTGCGGGTTCGAGACCCGCCTGGGCAACTTGGCGAGACCTCATCTCTACAATAAATCAAAAAATTAGTCAGGCGTGGTAGCGCACGCCTGTAGTTCCAGCTACTTGGATGGCTGAGGTGGAAGGATCGCCAGAGCCCAGCAGGTCGAGGCTGTGGCTGGGAGCGGCCACTGCACTCCAGTGTGGGCGACAGAGTGAGACTCCAACTCAGGAAAAAAAAAAAAAAAAAAAAAAAGAACAGGAGGGTAACCATATCATTTAAATTTTCAAGGAAAACGAGAAGGTAATAAGACAGGTTATTATACATTAGACAATATCAACAATAGTCAGTGAGTAGAAAAAGATGAGACAATGAAATCAATAAGAAATCAAAGCAGGAGAGAATATGAGGGGATAATTTCTCAGTAGTTACAGAAAATAGAATGCTATTTTTCTTCTCGTGCTAATTACGGACACCGATTTAAATATACATATAAACTACTATGCAAAAATCTTTTTGAAAATCTCATATGAGTTTAATTTGGGGTTAAGAAGGAAGCACTGATCTGAAAACAATGCAAGATAACCAATATTTTAAAATTTGCCTAATTTTCTTGAAACTAGAAGACAAAATATCTCCTCTCTTTTGAAGCAAGTATGAATGGAATTACTATCTGAAAGTGTGATTATGTGTGATTAGCTTGATTATGATAATCATTTCATAGTATATATGCATATTAAATCATCACATTATGTAATTTAAATATATGCAATTTTATTTGTCACTTATTCCTTAATAAAACCGAAATAAAATAAAAACTATTATGGGGGAAGAAAAGTCACCAAGTATTACTTCTTATCTCTTTATTGTATGTAATTTGCTGGGGTTTCTAAATATAACCACCAACTTAAGACTCATCAGTATATCACATATTGCTGGTAGTATTTCTAAAATATGGGCATACTAATTTCATAGATATATATCTGTGACTTTGAAAAATTAACAATTATTAACTAGTTGTTCATATTTTAGATACTATTCTTAGCTGCCTTGTCTAGTGCAGTGGTTCTCAATTTAGAATGTATTAAAACCACCCAGAGTGTTTATTAAAAACAGATTCAGTAGGGTGTGGAGGCTCATTCCTGTAATCCCAGCATTGGGAAGGCCGAAGTGGGAAGATTACTTGAGCCCAGAAGTTTGAGACTGGGCTGGGCAATAGAGAAAGACATCATCTCTACAAAAATAAATCAAAAATTAGTCGGGCATGGTGGCAAGCACCTGTAATCCCAGCTACTTGGGAGGTGGAGACAGAAGGAGGTTAAGGGTGTAGTGAGCTATGATTGTGCCACTGCTCTCCAGCCTGGGCAAAAGAGTGAAACCATGAGTGAAAACAAACCAACAAAATAAATAAATAAATAATTCTGGTTTTCTACTCCCAGAATCTATGATTCAGCAAGTACTTGTGGGGCTGAAAATCTGCATTTCTAGCAAGTTCCCTTGGAATACTAATGCAGCTGGTCTGGGCACCACGTTGAGAATGACTGTGTGGTGGATGGATGCCCACGTCTTGTCCAATACAAGCTGTATGCTGTGGGACAAGCTGTGTGTTGTGGGACAACTTGTGTGTGTTGCTTGTCTGCATCTCCCCATACAAAGTACATAATTGGCTATGCCAAACATATAGTTTACAGTAAGGGTTAAATAAGGTAATGTTTTAAAAAATTTTATAATCTTTTAAAGAGCTACTCGAAAATGAGATATTACAATTGTGCTTCTGTGTTTATATAGAAAGATGATAAACTCTACCTGGCAGGTTTTGGAAATCTCTTTAGTACTGTTTGTGATTATAGTATAATGATATCATCATGATGCTTTTATAGATGTGAGAGCTAATATTTGTTGGGCATTTGCTGTGATCATAAGTTTATGCTTTCTTTTAGAACTCTTAACGACTACATAAGGTAGCTACTATTGCTATTTTCATTTAAAATGTAGAAAATACAGGTAGTAAATGACAGAGCTGGATTTTAAGCCAAATAGTCTAAAAAGAAACACACTTTTTGAGTATTTCTCATACTGACCTTAAAAAATCCAAAGCTATAATATCATAAAACAATTCAGTGAGGGATTTATCAGAATTGGAGCTTGCATGTGCAGAATGTACAGTCTCTGCAGGGGAAATATTGCTTTTGGCTGTTTAAGAAAATGATGTCTCATACTATTTTCCATTGCATATGTTACCCATTAGTTCTAAACCAATAATTATATAACACCTTACTCTCACATAAACAGCAGTGTGATTTTTATAGTTCTTATTGTATATTTTCAATAAAGTCAATACAGGACATTAGTCTTTTTTACATCCTGTATTTATCTCCAAATAAGATAATAATTAGAATTATAGATTCGCACCACTCAACTCCTCAATTTTCTATCTGTGCTGGCATATGATTAGTTCTGCAAAAACATAGATTTGGGAAGGAACACTTCTAACAAGTCTAGTCACAATAAAACTAACAGAGCTCTCAATTTGGAAATGCTTATACTAGTATTCTTTTGGTTCTCTGCACATTGATCATCATTTACTGAGAGGTAATGTCTAGCCAGTTGACAAAAAAAGAGATGATTTATATATTTAGATAGTGTGGCTAAGAAAAAGATGATTTATATGTTTACAGATTGCATTTTCAAAAGTATTCCTAGGCAATCTATTCTAAACAAATTCAATGTCAACAGACACAATAAACAACCTCCAAGGCCATAGTCTTATGCCAAATGACAGCCTGCTAAATGACTATTACAATTTGAAAAACACTCAGTCATGACAGGAATTAATATTCAGCACAGATTCTTGGTTCTTCCTTCAGAAATGAACTGCGAACAAGCTAAACATTTTGCCAATTTATGATCAGAATCATATCATACACAGGATATAAAATACAATAATGTGACAACATTTTGAAATCTTCAATATAGCCCTACGTAGTTTTACTGATTCTTTTAGAAAACACTCTTTCAATACCTAGAATGATTTTCCCAAGAAGAATTCAACAATGCATAAAATCCTATTTTATTAAGTACACAAACATGCATTTATTATGTCAGAAAATGACAAATAAATAATTCTTCAATAGTTAGCTTTCTTTCTGCTGTGAAGAGCATTTGAGTCAATCAGGATGAAAAAGCACAAAAATTATGGATTTCCTCTAGATTAGCCAATAAAAGTATTTACTAATCATCTCAGTAATCTAGATAGATGTTCTGCACTGACAAAATTGGTTGATTAGATTAAACAATTTCTATTTAATTTTGTTTATTATTACTATAAATAGCAAACATTTACTGAATGTTTAGTATATACCATGCATGCCTTTTGTGGGCATGATTTATGTTAACTAATAAAATTGTATTTATTAATTTAAGATGAGAAAATAGAGGTTTGGTAGCAACAAATAACATGCTAACCCAGAGGAACTCAAATCATTCTACAAAAAAGATACCTGCACACGTATGTTTGTTGCAGCTCTATTCACAATAGCAAAAACATGGAACCAACCAGGTTGCCCACCAAAGCTGGACTGGATAAAAAAAAAAATGTGGTACATATACACAATGGTATATTATGCAGCCATAAAAAAGGACAAACATACGGACTTTGCAACAACTTGGGTGGATTTAGAGTCGATCATACTCAGTGATCTATCACAGAAACAAAGAACAGAGTACCATATGTTCTCACTCATAAGCGGACCTTGAACAATTATAATACTATAAGAAAGGAATTGGCAGTAGTGGGAAAAGTCAGGGGAGGGAGTGGGATTGGCAGTTGAAGGAAACTGCTAGGGGAGGAAGGGTCATACCTCATCAAAACAA
>CAUYQG010081528.1:0-10481 GCA_963574415.1 Tarsius wallacei | reverse complement strand
GAATGGGCCAAGGCAGAGATGGGGGCAATTGTGGCAGTGAAACTGGCTGGATTATAATCGCTTGTGTAGGGGAGTGGAGAGAGGGTTTCAGAGTTTCCGCTATTTGGAATACCGTGATAGCATTGACATAAGGAGTGTAGGAGCCAGAATCTGGGAGGAAGACTATGTGTTGGATTTGGAGTGTGTTAAGTTTGGAGCAAACATCCAGATAAAGAAATCCAGTGGGAATTGGGAAAATCTGGGTCTAGGGCAGAGTGAGAGGATTTGGCAGAAACGACATAGACATAAGAGTTGAAACCGTGGAACAAAATGAAGGACAAGAAGGAGAAAGACCCAGCTCAGATCTCTGCAGAATACCTGGATTTTAAAAAAGTATGTGCCCTTGTGGGCAGTGACAAGTCTTAATCATTTGTCTCTTCTGCTTCAGTTAGCGGTGACTTCTGCATAACGGGAGCCCCACAGGAACTTGTTGAATTGACTTGCAAATCTGCTCTGGGGAATCAAGAGCACAATTTGTGTCCCTTGAGTCTTGGCCTTCTTTAGTAACTGACCCAGGAGTGACATAGTAACAGGCAAGCAATCCTCATGATCAATGTCATGTTAGTGTTATTCTTATGCTTTTGAATATTTCCTTTTGGCATAGGTAACAATAAGGATTATCAGGCCCAAGAGAGCAAACAAGTTGTGGTCAAGATGGAAAACACAAACATGCTAATTATGGCACCAGGTTTTAAGAAAAGTGGCATCCTGGGGCATCCAGGTGGAGAGTTTTAAGTGATAAGTAAAGGTATAGAGCGAACTATTGACTGAGAAAGTCAGTGATTGTTCTGTTTCTTTAGGTAAAAAATGGAGACTTTATTATCCTTTTCTTTAAACTTACTTGAGAGTGGTACTATGTGTTTAATAACTCAGGGGGTGTATTTACAGAAAAACTTGGTAATGGTAGTTTAAAAACGGCCTTCCTGCCCTGGAAATTATCATAGACATATTTAGACAAGAGAGCTTGCAATGATACGGTCAATAGCTTCTCAATGTGATATTTCCAAATCTAATGAGCAGTTAGGGAGGACTGATACAATCCACCAAACTCATCTGAGCTCCAGACCCCATCGAGAGTTGAGCTAATGGATAGAATGGAATATTACTTAACCTCAAGGCTGAAGACAAGGGCTACAGTGTCAGAGTTTGGACATCTATTGATTATGGAGTAAATGTGGTAATATAATGAGAGTGAAAAGTCTGTGACCAAATTTGTCCTTCATTTTTCTGCTTTCTGCACTAGAGTGTTTGGCAACGATGTAGTTTATGCCTGAGTGCAGCAGAGTCAGGCAGTGGCAGATTTTGAGTCAGTATATAAAGGCAAAAGATGATGTCATCATCTAGAAGCAATTTCATTTGGGATTAGGGTTGTCAGATAAAATACAAGATGCCCAGTTAAATTTGAGCATCAGGTAAACAACAAACATTTTTAGTATACATATGTCTTATGCAACAGTTAGGACATAAATATACTAAAATATTATCTGTTATCTAAAATTCAAATATAACTAGATGTCTTGTGTTTTTACTTGCTAATTCTGGCAACCTCAGTTAGAACTGAGTCTCATTACTGAGAAGTTGTTTTCTCTTTTCTTAGCGCAAACCAGGATCTGGTTAAGAGTGACAGGAAAACTAATTTAACTTCAAATGTTTAGATTGATCCTGGAGAACTTTTGTGTGTACCAAGATGTGGAGGTGAGAAATTGACTGAAAACTGGCACGTTGAAGATTCTGAAGGTGCTCCTGGCTTTAATTTTATATAAATTTTTTATTGTGGTAAAATGTACATAATAAAGTTTATCATTTTAACCATCTAAACATTTCAATAGCTTTAGGATGTTCAAATGACTTTTGGTTACATGGATGCATTGCATAGTAGCAGAGAAGTCTGTGCTTTAAGTATACCTGTCACCTTTACCTGTGCACATTGTACCTCGTAGGTGAGTTTTCATCCTTCCTTCCCGGACTCTCCCTTCTGAGTCTCCAATGTCCATTAAGCATTTGCTATGCCTTTGCAGATCCACTTATAAGTGAGAACATGTAGTTTGGTTCTCTGTTCCTGTTACTTCACTTAGGATGACAGTCACCAATTCCATCCAAGTTGCTGCTAAAATCCTTCTTTTTATGGCTGAATTGTATTCCATGGTACATATGTTGCAGGAAATATAGAGAAACCGTGACACCGAGGCTGTTAGAGGAAGTGGCATTTATTACACTGGCTAGCACAGCGGGCTCAAGAGACTAAAGCGTCCAAATAGAGCGCCCCAGAACTGGAACTGGGATCTTATACCCTTGTTTAGGTGAGGGAGGGGGTGGTGTTGAGTGATTACATATTTCCCTTAGAATCTTACAAGGTTGTATTCAGCAAAATCGAACAAATGGTTTCTCGGGAAATGCCTGGTTGTAAACCGTCAACTCAGACTGAATTAGTTACTTCTTTTGCATTTCCATGGAATGACTAGTCTTAGGCCATTTGGCCTTTTTCTAAACATAAACCTGCCTGGCGCCACCGGGTGGTGGGTCTTTTGAAGTTGCAACTTGTCTTTCAAAGGGAAATACCTCTGCTAACAACTCCCATCCTGTCCCTGGGCTAGTGGGAGACCAACTGCTGCATGTGTCTCTGCGTTTATTCACTCAATCATACAAGAAATATATCTGAGCATATGCCGCATCCTGCCACAGTCTAGCCTAAGGAAGGTAGGGAATGATAAGCAGTTGTAAAGAGCAAACTGAGGGAACTAGGTCCATCAAAGACTGGGCTTAATCATAAGGGCAGAGAACCCTTTCCCTCTCCCATACCTTATCACATGAACAGAACTTCAGTAAATTACTTGAGCATATACTAAGTGTCTGTCACAGTGCATAACACTAAGTGAATATTTTAGCATATATTAAATTTTTTATACTATAAAAAGAGAAACTTTTACAACTGAAGTAATGATTTAACAATGAGATTCCAGAAATAATTATAGGTTAATAAAATAATGGTCCCATATGACTTAGCAAATGGACATAAGGATAAGATAATTAGCGGGATGTAGTGCCATATGTGAAGTCCCAGCTAATCGAGAGTTAGGCTCAAGAGGACCACTTGAGCCCAGGAGTTCAAGGTTACAATGAGCTACGATAGCACCACTGCACTCCTGCACTCCATCCTGGATGAAAGAGCAAGATCTTGTGTCTGAAAAAGAAAAAAAAAAAAAAAGAAGAAAAAAAAAAAAGTCAAGAATTTGTGTTTTGCAAATATCAATGTTTTTAGTTGATCAATGCATGTTTATAAAGAGCTAGGCAAAATTATTTGAGCACTAACTAAATTTTATTTTTTGATTGATAATTGTTTTTTATTTGTATACATTTGAAGGGCATGAGTACAGTTTATTTTTTACGTAAATATGTTTCATAATGGTGAAGTCTGAGCCTTTAGTGCAACCATCACCCATTATACTTCATATTCATTAAATAATATCTTTTCTTTCACCCACCTTTGACCGTTCCCCCTTTCAAATTTCTAGTGTCTATTATTACATGTTCTATGACTAAGTATACACATTATTTAACTCCTTCTTGTAAGTGAGAACATGGTGTATTTGATTTTCTATTTCTTGCTTGATTTACTTAGGCTAATAGCCTTCAGTTCCATCAATATTGTTGCAAAAAATATGATTTCATATGTTTATGATTGAATAGTATTACAGTGTTTATAAAGATGTAATATATTATATATGTTATTTTTTAATTTGTATAAACGTTATATGTTATATAAGTTATATTTTAATTTTTAATGTTACATTTTCAATTTTCCATTAATGAACACTTAGGACTTTTTACTATTGTAAATAGTACTATGATAGACATACAAGTGTAGGCATCCCTGTTATAAAATAATTTATTTTCTTTTATGTAGACACACAGTAGTTGGACTGCTGGATCAAATAGTAATTCTATTTTTAGTACTTTGAGAAATCTGTATACTGATTTCCATGAAGGTGGTACTAATTTACAATGCCACAGTGTATAAACATTTTCTTTTCTCCACATCTTTGCCAACATCTGTTTTTTGTTTTTTGGTTTTTTTTTTACTTTTTAATAATAAGGTTCTTACTGGTATAAGATGGTATCTCATTGTGGTTTTAAGTTGCATCTCCCTGATGATTAGTGAGGTTGGGCATTTTTTTTCATAGGCTTGTTGGCCTTTTGTATGTCTTCTTTCAAAACATTTATGTTCATGTACCTTGCCCACATATTAATGGAATTATTTTGTTGCTGAGTTCCTTTTTAATGTGATTATTGCATTTGCTTAAGTCCCTTATAAAAACTATATATTAGCCCCCTGTAAGTTGCATAGTCTGCAAATATTTTCCCCAACATCTACTCTGTGGATTATTTATTTTGCTGCAAAGGTTTTTTTTGTTTTTTTTTTTCACTTTAATTCAGTCCTATTTATCTTTTTTTTGTGCTTGTGCTTTTGAAGTCATAATTATAATTTTTTTGCCTAGACCAACGTCCAGAAGAATTTTTTTCGTCTAGTATTTTTATAGTTTCAGATACTATATTTAAGTGTTTTATAATTCACCTTGAGTTGACATTTTTATATGGTGGGAGATAGTGTTCCACTTTTCTTCCTTTGCATATTACAATCCAATTTTCCCAGCACCATTTATTGAAAAGGCTGTCCTTTCCCTGGTGTAAATTTTTGGTGACTTTGTCAAAGATTAGTGGCTGTAGACAGACATGTGACTTTTATTACTGGGTTCTCTATTTTGTTCCCCTGATCTATACATCTATGTTTATGCCAGTACCATGCTGTGTTGGTTCCTATAACTTTCTAGTACAATTTGAAGTCAGGTATTGTGATGCCTACAGATTTGTTATTTTTGCTTAGTGTTGCTTTGACTTATTTTGGTTTCATATGAACCAATCAGGATGATACTGGCTTCATAGAACGAGTTAAAAAGAATTCCTTCCTCCTTGGTTTGTGGAACAGTTTCAGGATTATATCAGTTCTTGTCATTTCTAGTAGAATTTGACTGTGAATCCATCTGGACCTGGGCTTTTTTATGTTGCAATGTTTTTTATTATTGGTTCAGTCTCACTACTTGTTATTGGTCTGTTCTGATTTTTTTTTTTTTAATTTCTGATTGAATTTGGGAGGTTGTATGTTTCCAGAGATTATTCATTTCTTTTAGGTTTTCACCGTTTTGATCATGTAGTTATTCACTGTTCATTATAGTGCCTGATGATCTTTTGTATTTCTATCATGTCAGTTGTAGTGTCTCCTTTATCATTTTTGATTACGTTTATTTGAATCTTTCCTCTTCTTGGTGAGTTTAGTTAGCAGTTTTATCAATTTTGTTGATCTTTTCAAGGAATCTTTTTTGCTTTGTCATATATATATATATATTCCATTTGATATATATATATATATATATATATAGTCTGTTTTATTTAGCTCTGCTCTAATCTTTGTTATTTTTTTTTCTTCTGCTTGCTTTGAGTTTCTTTTGCTTTCAAGTTCCTTGAGGTGTGATGTTAGGCTATTGGTTTCTTATCTTTCTGTATTTTTATGTAGGAATTTAATACTATGCACTTTCTTTATATTGCTGCTTTTGCTGTATCCCAGAGGTGTTAGTATGGTGTCTCTATCATTTGTTCATTTCAAAAATTTTTAAAAATTAAATTTTAATTGTTTTTGCTGACCCAGAGATTGTTCAGGAGCATGTTGTCTAATTTCCATGTATTTGTCATTTTGATAGTTTCTCTTGATATTGATTTTCAGTTTTCTTCTCCTGTCATCTGAGCAGAAAATTGATATAATTTCAATTTACTTTTTAATTTATGGAAACTAATTAATTCTATGGCCTAATATATAGTCTATCTTGAAGAGTATTCTGTGTGCCAATGAGAAGAACGTATATTCTCATGGTTGTTAGGTGACATGTTCTGTAAATGTTTGTTAGGTCATTTGTTCTAAAGTTCAATTTAAGTCAAGTGTTTCTTTAATTTTCTGTCTTGATCATTTATCTAGTGCTGTCATTAAGGTATTAAACTCCTCCACTATTATTGTATTGCTGTCTATCTCTTTCTTAAGGTCTAAGAGTATTTGGTTTATGCATCTTGTTGCTCTGGTGTAGAATGCATATGTATTTAGAATTGTTATATCATCTTGTTGAGTTGACCCCTTCATTATCATATACTGATTTTCTTTAGCTTTTTTAATGTTTTTGATTTAAAGTGTGATATAGATACAGTTAATTCTTTAAGTACAGCTACTCCTGCTTACTTTTGGTTTCTGTTTGTATGCAATATCTTTTTATACTCCTTTACCTTCAGTCTAGAAATGTCTTTACCAGTAACACTAATTTTTGCATATAGTTGGGTCATTTTTTAAAATGCATTCTTTCATTCTATATCTTTTACGTAGAGAATTTGATCCATTTATGTTCAAGGTTAATACTGATATGTGAGGTTTTGCTGTCCCCCCCCCTTTTTCCTTTTTGACAATTTTTATAAGACCTGTGAGTTTTATAAGTTTATGTGCTTTTATGATGGCCAAAATCAACTTTTAATTTCCATGTTTAAAATTTCTTTGGGCATTTTTATTTTAGTGTCAAATATTTTGAATTTCTTATCTTGCATTTTTAAAAATTTCACTTTGGCTAACATCCATTGTTTGAGAATTAGTGTCCCTTTGTATGGGGGTGTCATAGCACCCCACTTTTTATATTTTCATTATTATTATACTGACTTACTCACACTTAGCAGAAATATTTATTTCTTATTTTGGGATTTACTTTTGTTGAAATGGTACTTTTTTTTTTCTTTAGGATGTGACTATATTACACAATGCGTGGGATCATTTGGCTTTGCATCCGTGTATGTTCAGTGGCCGACTTGCTGGTGCTGTATGATTTCCTTGGTATAAATAGCCTTGGTATGGTAACTTTCTCAAATATTTGTTATAGTAGCAGTGAACCAGGTGGATGAGCAGTCTCATAGCCTCCTGTGAAGCTGTGATGACTTGGGCAATTGTGACAGCAGAAGTTACAGAAAGCTTATCTAGTTTCCGAATGCTGTTTCCTTGTGTCAGCAGATTTTGTATCAATCTCCAGGCCAACAGGCAGCACTTGTGGTTAAAAGGTGACTGTAATGGTTGTAGTAGGGTTTGTACTTGAGCTTTGTTCAGTAGGAGAAATACTTCAGTGACCAAAACAACAGATTGGGCTACGGAATTCTCAGTTATCTGGGTCCCATTTTCATCCTGGGATGGTGAGCCAAAGCTAGGTGGAGTTGGACTAAACAAGCTCGCACTTGGGCCCTTCAATGGTAGGCACAAGCATTACCTTTGACAGGATTCCTGGAAAAGTCAGGATATGACAGGATATAAGCCCCCCAAGGAGCAGAGCAATGAGTGCTGTATAAAGTTATCTGCATGAGAAGGGAGGATTGGCTCGGGCATCTAGTCCAGTGAATAGATTTGGAAACTGTCTTTCTCTTATTCCTCAGACATGGGAAAATCACTCCCTGTCCTGCCCGAGGGAGCAATTTGGACCCCTCAGTGAGGTCACATGCAGTTTATCTTTAGTTTGCACAGCCAACCCTGCGGGCAAAACCAAGTTTCTCTGGAAAATCTTCCCCAGCTTTGGTACCATGAAGAAGGGAGTTCAATTTCAGTGCCCATGGCTAAAGTACATACCACATTGACTTCCCAGTTCCAGTCATGAGGTTCCCTCCCTCACTCCAGCCTACTTGGTATGAGCTGGAACTAAGAATGATGTCCTCCCATTGGTCCTAGGTTTGGGACAATGCCTGAGTCATTTTCTGGTTCTATCCCGTCTCACAGTCTTCTGGTCTCTCCCAAGTTACTTTCTAGGCGTGGGAGACACAAGGTGCTTTCTCATGGTTGGGTTACACAGTTCCCCAGTGGGAAGCTGAATTTAAAAGGGTCACTTTCTCTTCCTCTACTATATTGGGGCTTCAGTGACAGTTCTCAGCCTGTCCCTGCCACTCAGCCTCCCTGCCCACTTCCCTAGTATCTGAAGCTTTAGTTTGGTGTCTGTTAAATTCTCTTTTTTTTTTTTTGGTATAAAAGTTCACAGTCTGAAACCTACACACATCTACACACTATTTTACTTATTCCAAGTGGGTGAGGCTCATTGGAAAAGGCCACTTGGAAAAAAATACTGACTGACAATTTTAGATACCGCTTTGATATATTTTGGTGTTTCATAATGTAAAAACATAATTTTTTATTAAGTATACCATGGTGCATAGTTCAAGCTATCAAAATATTTGAACTTTTTGTACATCCATACATTCTAAATTCAACCTATACAATGTATTTTGCTGACTTACCAGCATAAATTACATTGCAGACTTTTTTCTTTTTTAAATCTAAAAATTCCACCTCTTATGATTTTGATAGTGTTGACAAATGGTATAAATTGAAGAATAAGATTGACATTATTTATTTAGCAGGCTTGATGTTGCCTTCTCCCTGCTTTTAGTTTATTATAGTAATTTGAGTAAAGCCAGCTGTCCAATTAGCAGTGATATTTAGCAGCAGCACTTCCTTTCGCAATGTTTAATGTGCCTAGAGATATGGCATCAATCACAATTAATCAAAGAAACTTTAAAAAACCTAATGGGTTTCTAATAATTCAAGCATCACATACACATGCTAATTGTTTCATCAGACCAAAAATGTATTTAACTTTTAAAATACTTTTTTTAGTAGATGCTACTGACAATAAAATTCATCAGGTTCTATTTAGGTTTGTAATAATCAGGTTCTATTTAAATTTGCCATAATTTAGCTAACTATAGTTTTTTTATATCATATATACTTAAAACATTTTAAAAGGCAAATATAAAATCCCAATGTTTTGACCCTCATGGCAGACAAATTTTATGTCATTTGATCTGTCATATAGAATATTCAAGGTTACTTTTTTAATCTAGACAATGTAATGGATGCCTGAAGGATACATATATAAATTTAATGTAATTATCTTCCTATGGATCAAAATCCACCTTTTATTTAAGTGCTGAGCACATATCACAAATGGCCAATGAATTGGAGGTTTTTTTGTTTTTTCCGAGCACTTTAGTAAAATTTCCATTTTCACAGAGTATTCTATAATTACATACAAATACACATATGTGTACATATACATATTTATTTATACATACATACTCAAAAATAAGTAAATTTGCTCATTGCTTTTATGTTGAATACAAAAATAGAAAGTTGGATTTAGATGGCAGATGAAAGGTAGCCAAAGTGTATTTCTACTATGGAGTAAGGCAAGATAGAGATTGCTCAGCACCAAGAGAGGAACAGGACCAGTGGCATATGCCAGGATTCATCAAAATAGTGATAATAACTGCATTATCCAAAGAAAGGAAAAACATCAATTGACATGGGTTGGAACTAGCCAGGTTCTTGCCTGGATCATGGCAGAAACAACAAACAGCCTTTGGACACAGTGGGGAAGGTGAGTGAGAGAAATTCAGAAATTCTGTGCTCCTGTCACAGTTTGGAGGGCTCCTTGAGCTTTACGTGACTCCAGTTTTTTATGAAAGACTGCATTATCCACAGCCATGCTCTACCAAAACCCATGTGGAGTGGTATAGCCAAAACAAAAACAAAACCCTGAGCATCTCCAGCTGCCATACCCCAGGACTCAATCCTTGCTGGTGGCTGCTTTCTAGCCAACATGGTAAGGAATGGGTCCCAAGGGCAAACTTTTCAGTGGCAGACAGTTCCTGACTGGGATGGACTACTGTAAAAATACCTGAGACCCAGCGGCTGGCTATACTTTGACATTCAAAATACAGACTTCCTGAGGCTAAGACAGGGGAGATGGGTGGGACTCATTACCCTAGAAATCTTTTATTCCCAAGGAACAGCCTTTTGTGACCCCTCCGCACAATATAATTACCCCAGTGGCCAAGGACACTTTCCCAATCACCATTGGGTAGCCAAGAATGTATACAAGTGGGGAGACTGAGCTCTTCTTCTCTCCACGCATATGCTTCAAAGGCTCAAAACAGATAACTTGGGTAATTACCACAGCCCCACCTAGTACCTACATTTGTTGAGCACTTCCTTGGAGCAACATATTTCAGGCAGAAAGTCCAAAGCCACCCTCACAGCTGGCTCTCTCCTTCAGGCTCACTCCTGGCTGGAGGTCAACAGTACAGCCCACCATATCTGATATAATACCTCAACTTTGGGGAAAGTTTGATTCTAGAACCCAGTTAACCCATCAGTCACAGAGATCAGGACTGTCACTCTGTGATGAGCAAACCAGATCACTTCCCTGTACAGTTTTCAAGATGGTGGCAGGGCTCCTGTTTTGTGTTCTCCAGTGGGACTCTGTCTCTAGTTCCCTCATCGTGCTCCCTGCACAACCATTGCTATCAGTGTCCACCCAGGTGCT
>CAUYQG010081526.1:0-31418 GCA_963574415.1 Tarsius wallacei | reverse complement strand
CGGCTAATTTTTTGATTTATTGTAGAGATGAGGTCTCGCTTGCCCAGGCGGGTCTCGAACCCGCGGGCTCAGGCAATCCACTCACCTCAGCCTCCCAAAGGCGCGGGATTACAGGCTGAGCCACCGAGCCCGGCTAGGTATAGGATTTTAAAAAGGAAAAACATAAAAGAAGACAATGGAGCCAGTGGAACCACTAAAAATAAACTTTATCACCTGACTTTTGGGTGGAGGTCAGCCTCAATACTTTGAACCTAACCTCGTGAGATACAGACTGCCTGAGCTTTCTCTCTCAGGAGTCTTCAAGAGATCTCAGGATCAGAGCTGGCCCAGAATTGCTGATTAGAGACCAAAGTACTCACATAAAATTGTTTCTGCCTGTTCCAGGTCTGCAGGTAGCTAACTTGCAATCTGCTTACTAAAATGGTCTCTATTTTGATCATCAGTTTGATCTCTTACCGGAGCTGTGTTTATGGAGCGGGGAGGGGGAGAGGGGATTCCTGGTTTAGGGGATGGTTCAGAGACGGGAGCAAACAAGTCATATTTTCTTACTCAGGAAGCAAGGTGACTAGAACAAAGAGTCCAAGTCAGGTAGTAGCAAAAACTGAAGAAAGACAGTAGCAAGAACTTAAGGAAGTTCAGCAAGATTTTTGGGAGGAGGAGGTTGGCAAGAGAGGGATTTGCCAGAAGAAATTTGGCCTTTGTTATGAGAGGCAATTGAATATCTGAGCAGGAGAATGACATCAAATACCTCAGGAACATTCTAGCTGACTTATACACACTGCAATGGAGGGAGGTGAGGCAGAAGTTCAAGCAGACTTGAAGATAGGGAGCTCTCTGAGAGGCTGTGCCCAACCTAGAGGGAACTGGATGGTAAGGGAATAGACGCTTCAGGAACAGAACTGGAAAGAAGGGATAAGAAAATAAGTGGTTGACACCAAGAAAGTCTGCTGTTGTATTTAATTACATCCTTACTCAAAATAAGTCCTCTGCCTTCAACCAACTTCTTATCTTTCTTTATTTGACTTACATTCATTCTTTTAAACTTAGTTCATCTTCCAAGAAGGTTTCCATGGTCTCCTAGATTGTATGAAAATGACTTTTTCATGTATCTGCTTTCTCTACTAGACTTGCAACTTCTTGATAACAATTTTTTCCTTCCTTCCTACCTTCCTTCTTTTCTTTCTTCCTTCCTTTTTTCTTCCTTCTTTTCTTTCACCAAATATTTCTTGAATGCTTACTATAATCCAAGGAAATTAAGAAAACACTTGAAACAGACATTCTACCTGATCTTGCTACACTGAGCTTGGAAATTGATTGTACATATGAGGGGGTACCCCAACAAAACAGAATTTATTTATTAAAAATGTGCACATGTGTATTCTTACGTGTTTAAACTTCAATCACCTTCAAATTTTGATGTAATACATCTATCTGGATGCATTTTCCATTGCTCAAAATAGTTTTTGAGCTCATCCATTTTGATGCTTTTAAGTGCTTCTGTCATTTTTTGTTTCACTTCTTCCATATTGGCAAAATGCTTCCCTTTGAGGACTTTTTTTCATCCAGGGAAACAAAAAAGGTCACTTTACTTAGGAGTGGAGAATAATTAGTTCTGGGCTGAAGACAATCTGCTCTGGGACCAGCCTAACAAATCCTGGAAGCAAGACCTGAGAAGATGAAACTGTTCCTATGTAACTTAACTGCATTTCAAAACAAAGCTCAAGATATTTACTGAAATACAATAATATTTAGAACAAATAAAGTAGGGGGATTCAAGGGAAGAAGGCAGTGGAGCCAGTCAGACTAAGCAAGTCTCAGAGTGAGTGAGTGAGTGTATGATAAATTTTGTGTACATGTTGGTGAATAAGTGGGCATGAGTCGCTGACTGAGTAGGGACTTGGGAGCAAGTGGCCAGAGCTCTCTTGGTGAAGTGGCTGGTTCTGCAGCTGCTCTGCTTAGTCTCTAGTGCTTCCCAGAGCACAAAAGCCAAGCATCATTTTAAAAAGATCAACAAAGCCCTTCTTGGGAAGAAGCTGCCAAGAGTGACTGTCAGTTCCAGGTTCTGCCTCACCCCTGCAGCACCTGGCTGAACACTGAGGGACCAGTGAAGGATCCTAGAGGCAGAGTCCCACTGGAGAAGACGAAAGAGGCACTCTGCTGCCATCTTGAAAACTGGGCTGGAAAGTGCTCCAGTTTGCTTACAAAAGAGTGACAGACATGACCTGATCTCTGTGATGAATGGATCAACTTCTCAGGGTTTGGTCATGACCCAGAGGGAATCTTCTGAAAGCACAAACTCCAGAGAGACAGAACGAGTGCTGAGTCTCAGGTATCCCATCTCTATCCTGATTCAACCGTGGTCAAGGGTGTGGCCAGAAAAGGACAAGGAAGACACCCAAAGAGATCAGCAATGAGTCTGGGGCTGACCCAAACCCCTCCTCCCCAGGAATGCTCTGAATGTCAGACCCACAAGCTGGCGCATGACTGAGAGGGATGAAGCCAGGTGGAGCAAGGACGTCAACCACAATGAGAGGACTCCACTCCATTATAAGCCTGGTTGGGGCATGCCCTGCAAGTAACTGGGGAAAAGAATTCTGTACCTCTCCACTGGAGGGAATCCCCCTGACCATGCTAGAGTGGGAGGGGGAACTGAAGCCCCACCAACTCCCACTGTCCCCTCCTCCTTCCTATGGTGGGACACAGGGGAGATTGTGAATGAGGCTGACTCTCTTCAGGAGACTGCAGAGGGGCAACTGAGGAACAATTACAGAACCTGCCACAAGAGGGCAGGTTGTTTTTTTTTTTAAGTTTTTAAATATTTTCCTTTGTGCATAATGTGTATGTGAGGGTTCCATTTACACGCCTCCCACTCCTTTTTACTTTTGCTGTTTTTTTGCTTTCTGTTTACGTGTGTACATGAAGGATTGAGTGTTCATCTTTCCTTTTTTTGTTTGCTTTTGCTTTTTTGTTCTTCTTTTTTAGTTTTTTTTTGTTGTTGGTGTGTGAATACATATGTGAGGGTTCAATTTTAATTCTCTTCTTTTCTTTTCTCCTTTTCTTCTCCTTTCATTTTGGGTTGGGGTGTGTGTGTGTGTTTGGTTTTCCTGACTGTTTTTGTTGTTTTTTGTTTTGTTTTCCTTTGTTGTTATTCCAGTTTGTTTTGAGGTGTGTGTGTGTGTGTGTGTGTATGTGTGTATGTGTTTAATTGGTTTTTGCTTTGGTTTCTGCTCTTGTTATTCCTTTTTATTTTTAAAAATTTTTGCCCATCTTATTTAATTCTACATTTCTCTGTTCTCCTCATTGCTGTTACTGTATCTTGGACTCAGAGGGTACATACATGCACCCATTGCATTGTCATATAGAGTTGTGGTGGGGAGTGGGTCTCAGGGACCCATACCACAATCAGTGAACATTGTGATTTGCAAGTAGTTTCTGAAACCTAGCTCCCCATCCTTCACCTTATTCGACTCTCAAAACTACAAGAGAAGCAAAGCTTTCCACTCACAGCCCTGTTTCAAAATAGAGCAAAATCAGAGCCCTGATCAGGGAAGAATAGTGGGCAAAGCAAACATCAGAAGTGAAAACCTCCTCATTGCCTCTGAATAATGGAACTAAACAGAAAAGAAAGAGATCCAGCCGGGTTCGGTGGCTCAGCCTGCAATTCCGTGCCTTTGGGAGGCTGAGGTGAGTGGATTGCCTGAGCCCATGGGTTCGAGACCCGCCTGGGCAAGCAAGACCTCATCTCTACAATAAATCAAAAAAATTAGCCGGGCGTGGTAGCGTGCGCCTGTAGTTCCAGCTACTTGGAAGGCTGAGGCGGAAGGATCACCGGAGCCCAGCAGGTCGATCGGGAGCGGCCACTGCACTCCAGTCTGGGCAACAGAGTGAGACTCCAACTCAAAAAAAAAAAAAAAAAAAGAATAAAAATGACAATTTTTTTTTAGTTGGAGTCTCATTCTTGTCACCCAGGCAGGATGCAGTGGCACACTCATGGCCACCACAGCCTCGGCCTGCTGGGCTTAGGCGATCCTACCGCCTCAGTCTTCCAAGTTGTTGGAACTATAGATGCACACCACCATACCTGGCTAGTTTTTGTGATATATTGTAGAGACAAGGTCTCACCAAGTTGTCCAGGCTGGTCTCAAACCCCTGGGACTCAGGCAATCCTCTCGCCTTAGCCTCCCAAAGTGCTGGGATTACAGGCTGAGCCACCATGCCCAGCCACGAATTTTTTTAATCTAAAGGTTAGAAATAGTAATATATGCTGCTCTTTGGATATTACTTTGATGAATGAAAATAAAGTTTAGATTTTTAAACAGTAAACTTAAGAATTTCAATTTTACAGAATATATTTGGTACTGCAAACTAGTAGGTAATTAAAAACAGACTCTGGAGCCAAACCTTTCAGTTCAACTCCTGATCCTCGCATCTGCTAGCTCTGTGACCTTGGTGAATATATGACTTTTTTATGCCTCGATCTCTTCATCTGTAAGATTGGGACATTGGAGCTCAGAAAACAAGACCTAAAATGAAGACCTCAGAAGCAAAAGTTTTTCTCTAAACTTCTCCTGACCTCTTGTCTCTCAGTCCCACTTTTCCCTGAGGCTAGTCATAGAAACTAGAATTCCTCTCCCCCATGGTAGGACAGAATCCCTTTTCCCCAAAACCATTCATAAAAACCTAAAATTATTATTTATGTTGTTATTATTATTATTATTATTATTAAAAAGAGAGACAGGATCTCACTATATTGCCTAGGCTGGTCTCAAATTCCTGATGTCAGGTGATCCTCCCTCCTCAGCCTCCCAAAGTACTGAGATTACAAATATGAGCCTCTGCACCCAGCTATAAAACCTAAAATTATTACTCTACTTTTCCTTTGACTCTCTGTATAAAAACTGGCCATAAAGAAATTATTGACCTACCTTGTTTGACTATATGTCATAAGACCCCCTTCCCCTCATTCCAGAGAGGGCCCTGCCCCATAGCCAGAAGGAAGAAATTCATGCTCAGAGAGACCAAGAAAGCGTCTGGGTTTTCCCACTCAATCTAATAGCATTAGATCACATATTTCTGTCCAATCATATTTCTATATGGCTATTCATACTTTGTTGAACCTAAACATAAAAATGGACAATTTTCCCTGTATCTTTGGGTCTTGATTCGAAGTTTCCTGTGTCATGTAAAACTGTAATCAACTATATTTGTATGCATAATATCTTACCAGTCTGCCTTTTGCCAGTTAATTCTGGCAAAACCTTCAGAGGAAACTTTCCCCCTTGACCTGCTTAGGAATAATGTACTTTACAGGGTTATTGCAAGGGTTTGAGTCAAGTGCTTAAATTAGTAACTGTGTCTAGTAAACAGAATCCTAGCCCAGCCCAAAGTTACACTACTTCAGATGCAGCCAGCAACGTAGGGGAAAAAGGCCCAACCCTCTCGCCTCTGTCTATTCAGGACAACTCCGAAGGGCCAAACCACAGTTCAACTTCTCTGTCCGCTTTTTCTTTGGTTCCCTTACAGATGCTTTTCCCAAAAGTACTCCCCAGTCAACTTCTTGGATACAAAAATTCATCTCAGTGTCTGTTTCCTAGAGAACTTGACATAAGAATTTGCAGTATTTGTATGCTTACTATGTGCCTGGCACCGTGTTAGGTGCTGGGATCCTATGGTAAACAATAGAAAATAACTAATTGTTGGAAACCCCTTTGGGTCCCCTCCCAATGTGGGAGCTTTTCTGTCCTGTCAATAAATCCTACTTTAAAAAAAAAAAAAAAAGATCCGGGCTCGGTGGCTCAGCCTGTAATCCCATGCTTTGGGAGGCCGAGGTGAGTGAATTGCCTGAGCCCGCGGGTTCGAGACCCGCCTGGCCAAGTTGGCGAGACCTCACCTCTACAATAAATCAAAAAATTAGCTGGGTGTGGTAGCGCATGCCTGTAGTTCCAGCTACTTGGAAGGCTGAGACGGAAGGATGGCCGGAGCCCAGCAGGTCGAGGCTGCGGTGGCCGGGAGTGGCCACTGCACTCCAGTCTGGGCAACAGAGTGAGACTCCAACTCAAAAAAAAAAAAAAAGAAAAGAAAAGAAAATAACTAATTGTTAAGTTGCAATGAATGCTATGGAGGAAATAAACAGAAAGCTATGATTAAGAAGCAATAATCCCTTTAGAATCACCGTGAAAGGCCTCTTGGAGGCATTGATTTTTATTTTTAATTTGCAAACTCATCATACCTGTTTTTTACCTTTATCGACACATAATTGGTATACAAAACCTGCATATAATGAACATATATAATTTGGTGAGTTTGAACAAATGTACACACTTGCATCACCATTACCACAATTTAGGTAATAAATATATTCATTGCTTCCTAAAGTTTCCTGATATTTAAGCTATGACCTAAAGGATAAGAAGGAACTAGTGAAGAGCTTGGGGAAAGCATTCTAGCCAAAAGAGCCTACTTGGGTTCCTGGGTTGGGAGAGAGGTTGATGTGTTCTAAGAACAGTAAAAATGCCAGTTCTGCTGGGAGCATGGTGAGTTAGGGGAGAGTGGCACGAGTTAGGGCCCGCAAGGGGTGCAGAGGCAGATTGTGTGGGCCTGTGAGGCCAGGGTGAGGAGTCCAGGCCTTATTCCAGGTCCGGTGAAAAGCTTTAACCAAAGTGAAAAGCTTTAACCAACGGGATGACATAGTCTGATTTTTTGTTTTTACAAGATTGGTTGTTGTTTGGAGAATGGATTGGAAGAGGGCAAAAGTAGTGGCAAGAAGAACAGCTCGAAGACTATTGTATTCTAATCAAGAGATGGAGTTGGGTGCAATGGTGTGCACCTATATATAGTCTCAGCTACTCAGGAGGCTGAGGTGGGAGGATCGCTTGAGCCTAGGAGTGGGCTGCCCACTGTGATCCCACCACTGCACTACAGCCAGTGATGATAGTGCCTTGGATTAGGGCTGTGGTGAGTGTAGAAATGAAGAGAGGACAATATATTCCAGATAAATTTTAGAGATGGAATTTGACAGGACCAAATGATTGTGCCTTGTGATGATAGTGCCTTGGATTAGGGCTGTGGTGAGTGTAGAAATGAAGAGAGGACAATATATTCCAGATAAATTTTAGAGATGGAATTTGACAGGACCAAATGATTACACAGCAAATAGACAGCTAATCCCAGAGTTTGTGATGGAAAAGTGCCAGAAAATAGGCAGTTTGTTTAACTAGACAGACTCACTTCACACTGACCTCATTTAAGGCAAATTGGCCTAACCTGGAATATGAATTAAATTGGCTAATCAAGTTTATATGTTGAAAGGTACCTTCTGATTCCATTTTTTATTATCAAGCCCAACATTATCAAGCTCATTAAAAATTCCAAGAGAGATTGCACAGATTGGAGACCCAGAAAGTATGGTGGAAAATAAACTTTGGTCCTAGTAGGTCAATAGTATTAGTAATAATATCTAACACACAGCACTTACTAAGCACTGTTCTATGTACTTTACATATATTCATGTATTCGTCAATAAACTTAAGGTAGCACTTTCTTATACTCAGCACCCTCACTTTATAGATAATGAAATTGAAGCATAGCCGGCCACATAGCTAATAAGTTGTTTAGTTGGACTTTGAACTCAGTCCATCTCCAGAGTCCGTGCTCTTGAGCACTACATTCTACAGCCTATCTGTTAATTGTTTAGAAAGCAAAGTCTTTGACTGTCATCAACTTTGTCTTACTTAATTTTATTCCTACAGTAAGTTCCCAGGTCAACTATTTTATGCATTCACAATACAAAGTACATAACCAATGGGCATTTATACTGAGGAAAACTGTTAATTGAATGTTAAATTCAATTCATAGCTGAGAACAAGTTTAGTTTACTCACTTTAGTTGGTATTTGAACTTCCTCAGAGATGAACACTTCTTCAATCTGGACTGCATCTCTGGGAAAATATCCAAAGTCCTTTCCTTTCTATCCAAATGAAGAACAAAGATTATCAAGGAAGAATGATCAAAGTAATAATAACTATTGAACCTAATTTTGCCCCATGCCCTTGGCTTTTGTCTACTCCAAATCACAAACATTAATTGACTATCAATTTACATTTAAAAGAAAGTGAGTGAAATAATATTCTTTGGTTATTCAAAGAACAGCATTAATTTAAGGGAACAAAGAGTCAAACTGTAAAATGCCACTGTTGCAAACTTCAGAAGAAAAACCATTCCACCTACTCATTTTCTTCCTTTTTCTGTTCTTTAATAACCTTTCTTGTCCAGGTGGACCACAGATTTTCACCAGTAAATCTAGGCTATCTAAAGGCAAGGCAGTGGGGACAGCTGCCAAGCTAAAGGAAAGTATGATATTAATATATTTGGTGTTTTTAGGATATTAAAATCAGGTAAAAGGTTTAAACTCTGATGGGCCACAGATGGATTCATCAAGATAGTACAGTCCATCAATCCTCCAGGGAGAATTTGGTTCCATTCCACTGTTCTGGGACTACCGTGGTAACAGAGATCTTCTTAACCCAGTTCAAGGACGTGCAGGCTGAGAGAGTGAAGGCGGCACAACCATTCTCAGCCCATTCTCTATCCCTGTTAAAGTTTAAAGAACTATTTATTTTGGTCTTCTGATCCAACACCATTATACCTCAACTGTGATTCACCCAGCTCTCCAGTCGCTACAACTATTTGGAAACTGACAGACTGTGGATTCATAGTGTGATTCCTTAAACAGCTACTTGCATGGACTAAACACCAAATGCACAAAACTAAATGTGCCTGAAACTTTAACCTGGCTCCACACATTAAACACTGCTTTTGTATGGAACGATTGTTTCACACATGCTAAACAAGAAAAAATGCTTTCTAAGCTGGGTACAGTGGCTCACACCTGTAATCTCAGCACTTTGGGAGGCCAGGGTGGAAGAACTGCTTGAGCCCGGGAGTTTGAGACCAGCCTGGACAACGTAGCAAGACTTAGTCTGTTAAAAAAAAAAAAAAGTCTTTCTTTTTTTTTTTAATGACACCTATTGCTTCATTTTTTTTCCTTACAGCTGCATTGGATGCTGCCAATGCATTCAAGATATGGATAGGTTTTTTCTTTTTTTTCTTTTTTTTCTTTTTTTTTAAATAGAGAAAGGATCTCACTCTGTCACCCAGGCTGGGCTACAGTGGCACAATTATACCTCACTGTAACCTCGAACTCCTGCAAGTGAACCTCCCTCTTCTGTCTCCAAAATGACCTCTGGATTCTAGTGTTAGAATTATAGGTATGAGCCATACACCTGACCTTAGACTGGCATTTTTAAAGTACCCTAAGCAGTAAGGAAAGTTGGTAGTTGCAGAGGCCAGACAAACTATTCCAGCCAGTGACAATCAGAGTTCAGTCATATAAGCCCAATGGTAGAAGCAGGATTTCACATAGAATCTGCGCCTTCAAACAGTGACCACAAAGGCTATACAAGGGAGTGAGCTGATGCATATGTAATATAGAAATGATGTATATATCATTATGGTCATGCTTGTTCAGCTTGGAAGTAAAATTACTTATCATAGCATCTTTTCATTATAAACCATAATAATGCAATCAAAGAAAGTTTTTACAGTAGAAAACATTAATCATTAATTTTCCTATGTTATATATGCAGAGATGATTCAGGCCTCTAAGAATTTCTGTGTACTAGTACTTTGGGCCAAATAAAAGACTCTCCCAGTTGTTATTTTTTTCCATGAAAAATTTGTATGCTTAGATTCCCTAGGCTACCAACTTGTCTGTGAATCTATTCAATAACAACTCAGTTGTTTATTTGCTCAGAAAGATGTCTTTTAATCGAATTAAATAAAACTTTGCAGTCTTTCCAAAAATTGACCAATGGCAGCACCAAGAGATAACTGGGGTTGCATAGCCATCTCATAATCTTCCTCAGCACTCCAAATAAACATAAGATCTAAGTTTAAAAACTAAGCATGCTATGTAAAAATAATTTAAAGGCATTCTCCTAGCCCTCTATCCCAACCATACTGCCTTCCCAAAAGCCTCTTTTATAGAAATTTTGAAACCACCACTGAACATGACCAATTTTTAAAAAATATTGTAAGGGTTTTTAATATTGATATAATATTTTGAAATTGTTAAAATTCCTTTAAAGATGAAAAGCAGGTATGCTTATGCAAGTTGGTCATTTCTCCATTCCATTTTTATTTTGATTTATTTATTTATTTTGAGTTGGAGTCTCACTCTGTCCCCAGACTGGAGTGCAGTGGCCGCTTCTGGCCACTGCAGCCTCAATCTGCTGGGCTCCCGCAATCCTTCCGCCTCAGCCTTCCAAGTAGCTGGAACTACAGGCGCGCCCTACCATGCCTGGCTAATTTTTTGATTTATTGTAGAGATGAGGTCTCGCCAAGTTGCCCAGGCGGGTCTTGAACCCGCGGGCTCAGGCAATCCACTCACCTCAGCCTCCCAAATCTCTGGGATTACAGGCTGAGCCACCGAGCCCGGCTCTCTCCATTCCATTTTTAAAACTAGATACTTACGCTTCCTGCCCACAGATCTTCCCTTTCTCCTGCAAGTTTAACATAAACAGATATCTCTTCTCCCTTAGTGAAGTTCAGGTATCGGCAGTCAGGTCCTCCGTAATCTCTCACAGCTGAGACTCTGCTAATTAAAGCTGAGTAAATATGTAAAGAAAAACATACATACTTTAAATTAAAATGTTAGTTCTCCTCCTTTCATCTTGTCCTCCTCCGATCCATTCTGTTTAATTTCAAGTGCTTATTTCTTATTATTATTTTTGGCCTCAAAAACCTACATAGACTTCTTATTGCACACAGAATCAAGTCTAAGCGTTTGGGCCTGGTACCCGTCCAAGGCTGTCCATAACTTGGTCCCCTTTCCCTACTTAAAAGGACCTCCTTCTATTCCTTTACACAAACTCAGGGCTACAGTCAAGTTTGTTTATCCGTTGTCCCTGAGATACTTCATCATCTTCTCCAACCTATAGGGAAGGAAAAGATCATCAGTTTTCTTCTTGATACCTACTAAATTTCAGGCATTGTGATAAGAGCTTTCATATTTTTATTTTATTAAATCATCAAAATAGATCTATGAGGTAAATAATTTCATCTCAGTCTAACAAATTAGGCTTTAGCTAAGGCTCAGAGAGTTGGTTACACAACTCTGATGGAGCCTGATTTGCAGAGGCTTTTTCCGCTGCTACATCCCCTTCCTTATTCTGTGTTTCTTTCTGCTCTTTCTAAAGCCTAGAAACCCTCTGCCTCTGTTTATGTTCAACTCATGCCCTACTTCCTCATGAGACATCCCTGATCATTCTAGCCTACTCTGACTGCCCCTTCTCTGAACTTCAGTATTACCTATTGTACTTACTACATTGTATCACTATTTACTGTTGCATATTGAGCTATTTCATCATCATTATCTATTAAAATAAAAATTCCTGGAAGGCAAGAAATTTATCCTACATTTCATTTTATTCCTCTTAGGTACATAGCACCTACCCTCCAAATTCAGACTGCAGTAGCCCTCAATAACTATGAATGAATTATATCCACATATGCTAGAGTCAGTCCTTCAAGACACGGAAAAATAAACACATTAACTGTTACAATTATACTAGCATAAATAAAACATTTTATTAAGTCATGCAATTAGAGCTAAAATACATTATAAATTACTATGAATTTGAATGTTCCTGCTTTTGTGTTCTGTGTCTGGCCCTAAGAATACTAAAATGAAGTTGTAATATAAAGAGAAAAATATTATTATAATCATAAAACATCATCTAGTAAACTTCTTTATATGTTAAATTACATATCCATACTTCTCTATGCAAATTCACAGGAAAAAAATAAAATAAAATAAATTGTATATCCAAAGGTTAAGGAAAATGTTTACTCTTAAAATTGTTACTTATAAAATATTTATGCTTGTATCAATAATATTTTGCATTTTTAATTTGTATGTTGCAAATTGGAAATAATTCTCGCATCCTAGAAAGACAGAATTTATTTAAAGTAACTCTAATATATATTTTTGTTTGTTTGCTTTAATTCTTATTTTAAAGATGTGGGTACAATTCAGGGTTAGGTATACAAATGTTCATTATGCAGGTACCCTTGTTGATGAGGTGTGCCCCGCCTCCCCTGGCAGTTTCCTTCAACTGTTAATCCCACCCCCCTCCCCTGGCAGTTTCCCACTACCGCCAATCCCTTTCTTATAGTATTATGATAATTGTTCAAGGTCTACTTATGGTAACTCTAATATATTGAGTTGCAATTTATTTTGTACCACAATGTTAATAACAGAAAATAAACTAAGTTCTTAAACAATGGAATGAAAATTAATTTCTCTTAATAGTAGGAAGTTTTATATTCACTAAGTAAAATTACATATATGTCCTAATACTGATTTCAGTATTTCTACATAGTGAATAACACAGAAATGATTAACATTTGATAAAGTTTAGGCAGAGTAAATCATGATAGTTTGAAATATAAACATTTTTTAGAAAACTCATGAGAGCCGGGCTCGGTGGCTCAGCCTGTAATCCCATGCCTTGGGAGGCTGAGATGAGTGGATTGCCTGAGGCTGCGGGTTCGAGACCCGCCTGGGCAACTTAGTGAAACCTCATCTCTACAATAAATCAAAAATCAGCCGGGCGTGGTAGCGCGTGCCTGTAGTTCCAGCTACTTGGAAGGCTGAGGCTGAAGAATCGCCAGAGCCCAGTAGGTCGAGGCTGCGGTGGCCGGGAGCGGCCACTGCACTCCAGTCTGGGCGACAGAGTGAGACTCCAACTCAAAAAGAAAAAGAAAAAAAGAAAAAAAAAAGAAAATTCATGAGAATTAGAAAGTTCTGATTGTGAAATAGAAACTAAAAAGTAGAACTTCATAAATAAAAAACTATTAAGTGATCTGATTTTTTTTATGAATCAATTACATTTATCTTTTAAAATAGTAAAAGGAATGATTAATTCATTTTTGAGGTATGGATTAATATCATTACAACTTCTGTTATATTTCTATATCAGGCTGATCTTTACCCTTTGTATATTTATATTAAATGCTATCACAAAATGCTTTACTTCTAGCATTTCTTTTTTATACCAAGTTTTACTTTTTAATTCAAATTTCTCAATAATATTAATGTTTTTGTCATGCATGTCCACGATAACATTTCATGTCATTTCAGAGTTTCAATTTAAGAGAAGAAGAAAAAAGCCAACTTACTTTCACATTCCAAGTCACCACATTTTTTAAGATCGGCCAGCAGTTTTGTACCCTCCAGACACTTTGTCAGAGTAAAAACCAAAAGGATTCTGTGAACTCCAGTCTCCACCATGCTGAAAGAAGCAACCAGGAATCCCAAACAAGCATTAAACCAATTGTTCAGGTTCTAGATAAGCCAGCCAAAACAGAAAATATCCTACTCTCCACTAAATATAAGAGAAAAAGCTTGGAGTTTTAAAGATCCTTTGATAACTACATTTTTCTGTTGGTGTGTAGGCCTAACTTGAGGGACACTCTCTGTTCTCAGTCTGCAGTATCAAGTATTCAGATAATACGTTAAGGTTTAATCATTAACAGGGATTTGTAGTCAGATTTTTAAAGGAAGCCCATGTAAAACTGTGTCACTTAAAGGTATCATGCGTTCAACAGAACAATTCTTAGCTAGGCCTTCAAAACCAGGTAGTTAAGCTCTGTTAAAATCTTCAGGTAAATCAGTCAGCAAGTACAAACTGAGTATTTGCCACATGCAAATACCAGCTTTAAAGGAGAATGTCTCAAATTCCTGGTTCCAGGTATCCTCCATCTCAGTCTCCCAAGGTGCTGGGATTACAGGCATGAGCCACTGAACTCAGCCTTCAATAGAAAGTGTATATAGTTGTATATAGAAACAGTAATAACTTATGTTAAACGCATGGCTTTGAAATATCATGATAAAAATTATGTTTTTACATATTCCATTTTCATATTTTAAAACTCTTAGCCAGGCATGGTGACAGGTACCTGTAGTTCCAGCTACTTGGAAGGTTGAGGTGGAAGGATCACCTGAGTCCAGCAGGTTGAGGCTGCAGTGGCAGTGAGCCTGCCACTGCACTCCAGACTGGGTGACAGTGAGACTCCAATTAAAAAAAACCAAAAAACAAAAACTCTGTATTGTTCTTATGAAGTTAAAAAGTATTGTATTTAGGTTAAAATGTAGTAAGTACTTACTATGTTCCAGGTATTGTCTTAAGTACTTAAATATATGATCTGATTTAACCCTCACACCAACTCTCTGAGGAAGGTAACAATATCCTCCCTATTTTTGCATATGAGGAAACTAAGAAATGGGTTAAATCACTTATCCAAAGTCACACAGTGAGTGGTGAAGAAATTTAAACTTGGGTACCATGACACCCCATACTTGTAACCACTGAGTTTTATTGAGGATCAAGTCATCTGCCATGGAAAGATGTCTACTCCATCTGCAACAATACTACTCCAGAAACAGCAGGTAGAATATTACTCCACCTATTTAAAATTATATGCGTATTTCTATAAGAGGAAATAGAATTGGAGAGAGATGTCTGAAAAAAAGCTCCCCCATTTGGTGAGAGTATATTGTGTGATTTCAAGTGATATTCACTTTCTTTGTGGTCTTCTATATAGTTTTGCTTTCTTTTTTTAAAATCAGTGAGCATATATCATTTTAAAATAAAATAAAGCTATGAAAATTCAATCATTTGAACATTACTGTCCCTCAAAAGGATCAAAGTCCCATATTAGGAATTTTTGTGTAAAACACTAGATCTTACTAGATTTTTAAAAACCATGTTGTCCTATTGCAGTCTTGGGAAAATATTTGTCTAAGCCCTTCTTTGTTTTATCTTTTCAGTGTATTTGGGCACACAGTCTGCTAAATCTTAGTTCAGAACCCAGTGCTTGCCTGACACCACACCTCCCTCTAGTGCCTGACACAAATAAGACAAATACCCAGTATCTGAGCAAGCTAACATGAAGGCCTTTTGCTTTGAAGGTCCCAAAAAAGGAAGTTTCTTGGTTCGTTTGCTTGTTTTCCAAAAACAATTATCAGTAGGAAACCTGCTCTCTCAGAGCTAAGATTTTTACGTCCTCCAAGTCTCCAATAGAGCATGTATCGGAGTATCACTTGGTTTGCAACAGAGCACTACATAATTGTATGCATATACATGCAAAGGGGGTGTAGTTAGTTTCTTCAATACCTTTGCGAATCCATAAGATTATGTTGTCAAAAACATATATTTTTTAATTTTTTTAAATTTTTAAATTTTTTTTGGAGTTGGAGTCTCACTCTGTCGCCCAGACTGGAGTGCAGTGGCCGCTCCCGGCCACTGCAGCCTTGACCCCCTGGGCTCTGGCGATCCTTCCGCCTCAGCCTTCCGAGTAGCCAGAATTACAGGCATGCGCTACCATGCCCGGCTGATTTTTTTGATTTATTGTAGAGATGAGATCTCACCAAGTTGCCCAGGCTGGTCTCGAACCTGCGGGCTCAGGCAATCCACTCACCTCAGCCTCCCAAGGCGCGGGATTACAGGCTGAGCCACTGAGCCCGGCTGTCAAAGACATTTAAAGAAGAATCAGTTCTTCAGCTTCAAAGTTTGACCCAGGGTTATTTGCATAATTTATATTACCAAATCCAATATTAAATCAAGAACATCTAGTAATTAATGTATTTTAACTATCTTGGTTTTGTAGCCAATATTAAAGAATTATAGATACATTCAGAAGAAATTAATTTAATCACGATCTAAGTTAAGAATGACAAGACCCCAGCAGAATTTAAATTTGTTTCTTGATTAGCTTGAAAGAGACTTGAATTGAGAAAATTCTTGCCTAAGATACCTGCCTGGAGAGATTTGCTCCTACTAGAAATGCTCCCACACTCTTGCTACTTAATGCATTCAGATGATCTCAACTCATGTTTAGATCATTATTTAAATATAATTTAACAAGATATCTGAAAATGTGGTAACACAATGTTGATTAACCATTTCTAACAGAGCCAGGAGAGGAGATAGTACATGAAGGGGACAGAGCATCTGGTTAAAGGAAACCAAATGGTAACTTTCACTATAAAAAATGGTCATATTAACTTAGCCAGATATTGTCCAATTGCTGATGCCTTTTGCAGATTAAACACATCAATATTCATTAGATATAATACTAATATTGAGGAAGGAGTCATGGTAACACAACTCAGCCAGGAATATGAATTTGGAAGGTCAATAGCATCCTTCACAAACTACACAGGAAGTAACAGTACCTACTGCATAAAGCTAAAAAATGAATCATCAAAGCTGCACATATTCAGTACCTTAGAGATAAAATCACAAAGCAACACTTTCCATGAAAATATAAGGACAAGGCGGGTGCAGTAGCTCACACCTATAATCCCAGCACTTTGGGAGGCCGAGGTGAGAGGATTGCCTGAGTCCACGAGTTCAAGACAAGCCTGGGCAACTTGGTGAGACATCATCTCTACAATAAATCAAAAAATTAGCCAGGCATGGTGGCGCGTGCCTGTAGTTCCAGCTACTTGGAAGGCTGAGGTAGAAGGATCACCTGAGCCCAGCAGGTCAAGGCTGTGGTGGCCTGGAGTGCGCCACTGCCCTCCAGCCTGGGTGACAGAGTGAGACTACTACTCAAAAAAAAAAAAAGAAAATATAAGGACAGAATCATAATCGCTGCACTTTACGGTTTGGTGATGTTATTTCTGATACTATATAGTGCTAGCTTCTTTCTTAGTACCTCAAATTTTCTCATATGAGAACACACTTCCTTCAACCATCTGTCTGTTACTCTGGCAATTCATAAGATAGAGAAATTTAATTAGAAAGTACTTGGGATAAGCGGAACTGATTAAGTTTAGGACATTTTACTAGGAATAAGGCACAAAGACAGAACCTTTGGAAACAGTTCCCATGATCAACAGGTACTCAATGAGAGACAAGGCCCAAGAAGAGAGAATGAAATTCAAACCAGTATGGAAGACGTGCAGATGGTCTCCCACATTCCCTCTGCAAGGTAGGACTTTCTGTCCAGCCACAGGGAGTACAGTTAGCAGACTGCCTCCACTGACAGCTACATCTGAGTCTGCCCCAGCTGCAATATCACCCCTTCCTAGGTGATCTAGTGAATCTAGTAAATAAATAACAAGGGAGTAAAAGGCAGAGTCATTTCAGTCTAATGTGGAACAACCTGATGACATTTCTCATCCAGAGCTTCCTGTTAGGTTGACTAAGGCTGAATATGGCCTGCATTGCAGTTTGGCCTCCACCTCTGCCCAATCCTGCCATCTCACCCTTCCTTTCATAGGGGTTGATCCCTTGAATCCCAAACGCCATCTCAGCATCTGCTTCTGGAGGACCCAACCTCAGAAACTGGTAATCCACAGGCACAAAAAGAGGAGATGGAAGAACATGCATATGTTGATCTATTATTTGTGCTGTCAGTCACTTCATGGTTCTTCTCATGTTTTTTATTTTTGTGTTGCTGAAGGCCACGTTGTAATTCTACCCACTTTTTTTTCATTCTGTCTCTATCAGTAAAAGTTCTATACCAGGAAGCAGATGGACATTCAGTTTTGAGGGGATGGCACTCCTCAATGATCGAGGAGAATTTAATGAAAAGACTATTTACAAAGGTGTGGGCAGGGTTAAGGGAAACCCACACAATAAGTAACATCCCAAGGCATGAAGGAATGGTAACCCCTGACTGGAGAGAACTGTAGAAGAGGGCTGCCCAACAGGAGCTTGAAATCTTCAGTAAAGGAACACAGTCAAGAGAGCCTCACTCTGCTCTTACCTTCTTAATCTCCTGATGGTGCCTTCCAATGACCAAACCCAGTCAAATGCCAGCAAATGAAAGAACCCTATGAAGCAGTCCTCAAAGTCTATGTTCCAAGTATAGAGAGCAGAATGGCAGAGTGAAGAGTGGATTAGGAGGAGGAAAAAAAAAAAAAAAAAAGAGAGAGAACACCACCACACACAGTCAATGTTCCTTAACTAGGTGTTTTGCAATAACAGCATGCAATATTCTGTACATCCAAGATGATATGTGTATGACAATTGCTGATCAGAGAACCAAATCGATTAGTCTCATCAATAGGTAGGAAAGAAAAACTAATGTTTGTGAGTGCCAACTTTGAGCTGGTGAGCTTAATATTTCACATACAAATCTCATCTTCCAGGATAGGTGTTATTTGTTGACTATCCATGATGTGGTCAGGCATTCTTCTAGGGACTGGAGATACAAGAGTGAACAGGACAAAGTCCCTGCTCTCATGGACCTTGCATGCTAATAAAGGGAGACAGGCAAGAGCAAGTAAACAAATGAACAAGATAACTTCAGGTAGTGATAAGTTATTACGGAGAAAAATGTCTACTTAGATTAGGTTGTCAGGGAAGACATTGCTGGAGAATGTCATTTGAGTTAAGATGGGAGAGTGGGGAGACAGAATATTCTGTGCAGAGGAAAGAATTAATGAGGTCATGCTTTATTGCCTGACACTTCATTGCCCCATATTTAAAGGAAAAATGAAAGAGGCATACAGAAGCATTCCAGCGTGTCAGGAACATGGCCTTGAGGTGGAAATTAACTTGGCCTATATATTCAAGAAACACAAAGGCAGGTGAAGAGTAATAAGAGATGGAGCAGGAGACACTGACAGAAGCCCAATTAAACAGGGATTTTTGACCGTGAAAGTATGGAGTGTGAGTTTTATACTAACTACAATGGGAAACCACAGGAAGTTTTAAGGAAGGGAGTGATACAATTTGTGTTTTTATCACACAACTTTGCTTTTTGTGCTTTGCTAACTCTTACTTACCCTTCTGGTCTTTTAGATTAAATCACTTAATAAATATATCACTAAGTAACCTTTTCTTGGATTAATGAAAGAACACATGCAGGAATGAACTGATTCCTTTTCGATATCAAATCATGCTTTATGACTCAATAAAATTCTATATTCAGCTGTGTACCTCGACTGCTCACTCTCTCATTTCAAAAAGAAATGCAATTATTTCTTTTGATTAAATTGTTTCCTTTGTAAAACACTTGGACAAAAGAATTGGATTCAGCCTTTCTCATATTCATCTTGTCATTAGATAAATATTAGCAATGGCAGTGAAAGTCTAAATATTCAGCAAGTAAAGACATGAAAAAAGTCTTTGGATTTCGAATATTGCAGGATGCTTGACAAGTTCCTAGATATGAGTAGGTTAATGAGCAACCTAGAAATATTTAGTATGTCCACCAATTTCCAATAGCCTAGAAGTCTATAAAGAATCCATATGTGTCAATTTAATGTATTCCTACTTTCCTGTTTATGTACCTTTCCTCAGCCCTCCACCCCTTTTGGTGTCCATATTCCTAAGATAATCTCGTGTCCACAAATTTCTTTAAGAAAAAAATTAGCTGGGCATGGCAGCTCATGTCTGTAATCCCAGCACTTTGGGAGGCCACGGTGAGAGGATTGCCTGAGCCCAGGGGTTTGAGACTAGCCTGGGCAACTTGGCAAGACCTCGTCTCTACAATAAATCAAAAAATTAGCTGAGTGTGGTGGTGCATGCCTGTAGTTCCAGCTACTTGGAAGGCTGAGGCAGAAGGATCACCCAAGCCCAGCAGGTCGAGGGTGTGGCAGTCATTAGTGTGCCACTGCATTCCAGCCTGGGTGATAGAGGGAGACTCCAACCCAAAAGAAAAACAAAACAAAACAAAAGAACTAATTCACAAAAAAAATCAGTAACGTAATATTTATACCTCCCCCAAATAATTACTTTTTTTGGCCATGACTTTTGAAGTAAATAATTGCATTTTAAAGAGAGTTTATGGTGTAAAATGTTTACAGGGCAATGAATAGATAAGTTCTTTATGACTATTATTTATTGTGTCTGTTTCTTTCAAAACATGTATAAAATAAAAATACCTTGATCTAATACTATTAATTTCCTTTTTTTTCTCTCTTTCTCTTCCTTCTTCAGATTTCCCTAGGACGTAGAAATAAATACCCCCCTCTGTCAATAAATTCACATTAGGAGCCAGGCATGGTGGCTTACCCCTGTAACCCCAGCAGTTTGGGAGGCCAAGGCAAGAGGATTGCCTGAGTCTGGGGGTTCCAGACCAGTCTGGGCAATTTGGTGAGACCTCACTACAATAAGTCAACAAAAAAATTAGCTGGGCATGGTGGCACACACTTGTGTTTCCAACTACTTGGAAGGCTGAGGCGAAAGGATCGCCTAACTCCAGCAGGTTGAGGCTGCGGTGGCCATGAGCATGCCACTACACTCCAGTGTGAGCGACAGAATGAAACTTCAACTTAAAAAAATCCATGGTATGTCTTGGCAAACTACTTAGCCTCTTGGAGCCTCAAGGTACATTGTCTTGGGTCCTCCTGCCATCCTCATTGACTTTTTTAAATATTTGTATACAGTAAAATTAACTCTTTGTGGTATAGGTATATAGTTCTATGGGTTTTGATAAATGTAGAGTCATGTATCTACTACCATGCAGAACAGTTTGAAGTTATTTTATTTTTTGAGTTCCTGGAACTATAGGCATGCACCACCACACCTGGCTAATTTTTTGATTTATCATAGAGACAAAGTCTTACCAAGTTGCTGAGGCTGGTCTCGCACCCCTGGGCTCAGTTCAGGCAAACCTCTCACCTCAGCCTCCCTAAGTGCTGGGATTATAGGCATGAGCCACTGTGCCCGGACTGGTTCAAAGTTATTCTAAATTTAACATTTAAGTTGAAAACTAATTTTATCTGAATTATGTGGAGAGTTTGTCACTTTGCTGATTCTCTTCATGAGGCTTTGGCAGTATAGAAAGATACTTAATATATAAGGTCATTGAACGCAAAATAAAGATATCTTTGTCTCTTTTAATCTTTACAAGATAAAAGTCCAATAAAGGTTACCTTTGAGCCTTTCCACCAGTTCAAAGTTGAGAATACTTAAACAAATAGACATTTCTCAGAGGTTTTTTGTCATTAGTCAGGAATCACATCACTCACACAAATCTGACATTTAGCATACAAAAAGAAATGCAAAGTAAAAATCAATTATTAGAGAAATCAAATGTAATTAAATATATATTTGGAAATGAAATAACTGCTTTTAAAATTGTTATTCCTTACAATAATGTTCATGACTCATCTGGTCCCAATATAGTCTGGTCAGGCAACTTTGTCAGCTTTTACATAACTGTCCTCTGACTGGTTTGGCTCTTGATGCAGTGGTGACAGAACGGGGAAGTGGGGAGGGAAGAGAGAAGCAGCAGAAAGGCGAGAAAGGGAGGAACAGCAGAAGCCTCAGGCTCTGTGGCCTCTGGTGAAGGCTGGAAGGGGTGGGGTGGTGCAGCAGACTCTGGACAGGGAATACTGACCTGACCTCCCCAGGTGGCAATGGAGGGGCTCCAGCAGGTGGTGGCCTTATCCAAGCACACGTATTTATTCTTCTCCCTCTGCCTGTTATCTACAGAATAACACTCAATAATCATCTACACACACCTAGTATTTAGTTTTAAAAACAACAAAATTTACACTCTGACTAACCTCAAGAATAAGCATATGAGCTTTATCCTTTTCTTTTTTATGCTGTAATAACACAATACTTCTCAGTTTAATAATTTTTTTTCTTTTTTGAGTTGGAGACTCACTCTTGCCCAGGCTGGATATGCATGGCATGCTCACAGCCACTGCAGCCTCGACCTTCTGGACCCAGGTGATCCTTCTGCCTCACCCTTCCAACTAGCTGGAACTACAGGCACACGCCACCACACCTGGCTAATTTTTTGATTTATTGTGGAGATGAGGTCTCACTAAGTCTCCCAGGCTGGTCTTGAACCCATAGGCTCAGGCAATCCTCTCACCTCGCCCTCCCAAAGTGCAAGAATTATAGGCCTGAGCCACCACACCCCGGTCTTATTTTTTTCTTAAGCATATGATATTTTAATTTATCAAACTCTTACTGATTAACAACATACTACTGATGATGAAGACAAAGCCTTCCAAGGTTTTGGCCAGCAGCAAGAATTACTCCAGTAAAGCCACTATAATTATGTTACTAACTATGTATATCCATTTTTTTAGTCTCAGAAATAACCATGACTTGATCTCACAATAGCTTCATAAAAGGCAATTGCAGAACAAATGCCTCAAGCATTTCATTACTATTACCTAAGAATTTATTTTACATTTCCTCGGCTCAAAATATTTTCAAACACTATTTACCATATATGATGAGTATGAGTCTACATTTTTCATTACAAGATTTCACAGAAGCTTCTTAAGTAATATTTCCACCAAGTAATATTTTACTTTATAACAAATCATCAGCATCTAGAACAGTTTTTATTGATTTATAAAACTTCCGTGGGACAAAATTGCTAGTTGAGATCCTAGCCAGGATCCATGAAGTTGACGACTTGTGATTTCTTCCCTGGTCCTGTGGGATTATGCTTTGTTTATTTTTTAAATCTTGTACAGTGTAATGAAAGACAGATTGGGAATTCATCTTCACAAGCCACACTATTTCAGGAGTTTGCAGAATTTTTGGAATGTTGTGATTATTGTGATTGGTTTAGGAATGACTAATTTTCTTCTTATGTACACATTTTTAAAAGCATGTTGATTGTATTCTTATTCACTTCAACATTGATATTCACTTAAATATATTTGAAAGAGATTCCAAAGGTATCTACTATTATATCAATCTTACTAGTCCTAATAATTATTTTTTCAACACAATTTTTCCCTCTTCTATAGCTGAAGGAACGTCTATTATCAACTCTCAGTTAACCTAATCAACAATGAAAATAGCCAGGTGTGGTGACTCAAGCCTGTAATACCAGCACTTTGGGAAGCAGAGATGAGAGGATTGTCTGAGCTCAGGGGTTCAAGACCAGCCTGACCAACATGGTTAGAACTCGTCTCTACAATAAATCAAAAAATTAGCTGGGCATGGTGGTGCCGCCTGTGGTTCCAGCTGCTTGGAAGGCTGAGGCAGAAGAATCACCTGAGCCCAGCAGGTTGAGGCTGCAGTGGCCGTGAGCGTGCCACTGCATTCCAGCCTGGGTGAAAGAGTGAGACTCTGACTCAAAAATAAATAAATAAATAAAAATAATTGATATTTGGATTTGAAACATGTCATAAGATCCTGGGAAATAATTGTCATAACTTTTCTAGTAACATTTTTTCCTTAAACTTATATTTAAATGAATTTTTATTTCTGTGTACATAATTGAACTGATGGCAAGAAGAACCAGCTTGAAGGTATTCTTGGGAGCAGAGGAAATAGGGTGGGATTTAAAATTTCTGTGACCAGGTGTGGTGGCTCACATTTGTAATCCCAGCACTTTGGGAGGACAAGGTGGAAGGATTGTTTGAGTTCGAGGTCAGTCTAAGCAGCATAGCAAAGTTGTGTCTCTACAAAAAAATTTAAAAATGAGTCAGGCATCATGATGAGTGCCTGCAGTCCCAATTACTCAGGAGGCTGAGGCAGAAAGATCACCTGAGCTCAGGAGGTTGAAGCTGCAGTGAGCAATGATTGTGCCACCACAGTCTAGCCTGGGTGGACAGAGTGAGGCCCTAAAATAAAATAAAATAAATACCTGCAAATAACCACAGAAGTCAAAATTCATTTTATAACTACTAGGTTTTATGCCTAAGTTTGACTCAATTATAACTTCTAATATTTTTTTCAAGATTTCATATCTATGCCATATTAAATATGTCATTCTTGAGGCCAGGTATGACGGCTTATGCCTATAATCCTAGCACACTGGGAGGCTGAGGCAGGAGAATGGCTTAAGGTCAGAATTCAAGACCAGTCTGGGCAACAAAAGGAGATTCCATCTAGAAAAAAAATTAATTTAATTAAATTTAAAAGTCTCATTCCCGAAGGCCACAATGCAGAAATTCTGAACCTTGCAGTATTAAAAGCTTTTGTGATTAGTCCTCTTATACTTTTTTTTTTTTTGAGTCGTAGTCTTACTCTGTTTTCCAGGCTGGAGGTCAGTGGCACATTCCCAGCCACCACAGCCTCAACCTGCTAGGCTCAGGCAATCCTTCCGCCTCAGTCTTCCAAGTAGCTGGGACTACAGGCCCGGGCCCCCACGCCCGGCTAATTTTTTGATTTATTGTAGAGATGAGGTCTTGCCAAGTTGCCCAATCTGGTCTTGAACCCGTAGTCTCAGGCAATCCCCTCACCTCAGCTTCCCAAAGTGCTGGGATTATAGGCGTGAGCCACCGCACCCCGCCCATCCTCCTATACTGCGTGTGCATTATTGGAAACAGTACAACTGAAGATCATGGTATTGCCACTAGTATATAGCTACGAAATGTATGAGTCTGTGACTTAGCTCGACAAGACAAACTACAGAGATATACCTCTGAAGTCTTGGGAGTGTAATTAACTACTCTACAGATGTCTTCTCTTTGATTATCACTCTTCATGGCCCTTATTCCTCCCACCTACTTCCTTTCCATCTTCCCCTTCAAAGAAGTAAAACTTTGGGCCAGGCATAGTGGTTCATGCCTGTAATCCCAGCACTTTGGGAAGCCAAGGCAAGTGGATTGCTTGAGCTCAGGAGTTTGAGACCAGCATGGGCTACATAGCAAAATCAGTTGGGTGTGGTGGTGCGTACCTGTAGTCCCAGCTACTCAGGTTGTTGAGGTGGAAGGATCGCCTGAACCCAGGAGGTTGAGGCTTCAGTGAGTCACTGCACTCCAGCTTGGGTGACAGAGTGCAACCCCGATTCAAAAAGAAAGAAGAACAAAATAATTTTTTAAAGCGCAGAGAAGATTTACCTTTATTTTTCAAGCTTCCAGAATATCCAGAAATACTCTGATGTGGCATGGCTACAGAAGAATCTAGGAGCACAGTTTGAAGTCATCAAAATTTAGTTGAAGAAGTACTATCTATTTGGGAACTGCTAAGACCCTGAATTATAAATAGAAACAAAAAAAGAGCCACCTGTTCTATTTGTGCTTGTTTGGACTTTGTAAGTATGCAGTTTCAGGTAAAGCACTAACTACTACTTCACAGAGTTATAACAGTTGATCATACCACTCTGATACGAATTTTTGAATCATCATACCAGCCCCCAAGGACACATGAACGATTTCCATGTTTTTGCAATAAATGTATTTCAATAACTGTGTACCTGCTGGAAGATGGACATATGTACTTTGCAAATCATAACAATATGAGTAATTACAAATAAAATTACCCATGTAGTTTCCAGAGCTAAACAAACCTAAAAAGTCATTATAAAATAGAAATGTATTAGTTAGGGTAAGTTAAGATATGCTGTGGTAGCAAATAAACCACAAAATCTTCATAACTTAAAACAACAGAGGCTTATCTCTCATCCATGAAATCTGTCATGCAACTTTTCTTGGTGACTTTCTCTCCTGTGGTGACTCAATCCAGAATTCTTCCATTTCGTGACTTTGCCTTCTTGAACATGTAGCCCCTGAGGTCATAACAGAAGCAAAGAAGATGTGTAGACAATCATGCATGGACTTTTGTGGTCAGGCTTAGAAACACATTCACGCTGCCCACTCCTAAACACATTCACTCTGCCCACCCAATCACATGGATGCAAACTAAATGCAAGAAAGGCTAAAAAATAAGTGCCTGTGAAGAAGAAATACTTCTACCACAACATCTCTATAGGATGGTTATATGCAAACATCTGTTGTTAGTTCTGAACTGGGCCTGCAGAAAGACATGTAACATTCATCTGTGTCTCTATAATTTCAGCAAGAATCATGACTTCTTTAAATGAACTTGAAACTTATTTTATTCAAATAGGTAAGTACTGAACAACTGTGAGTCTGAGGTCATGTTCTCTAACGATATATAGACTGTAACAATTCTATATAGCACTAACATAGTTAGTGCTGAATCATATGCTTTAATAACCAGCAGAGTAGAGGTAAAACTGATATTATCTTATGAAAGGTAAGGAGTTCAAGAGGTCAAATGACTAAATAGAAAGTCACCTCCCAGCTCCACCCAGAAAATAAGCCAAAGGAGGGCTTGGAACAGCCTGAGAATCTTCTAAAAAATTAATTTTGCACTTTCTCCAACAGAGAATAATCAAATTATAAAGTTCTAAATCAGTATTGTGCAATAGAAATACAGTGAGCCACATATGTAGACATATTTTCTAGTAGACACATTTTTAAAGTTAAAAAGAAACAGGTGAAGTCAACAGTATATTTTAGTTAAATCAATACATCCAAAATATCATGTAATTATATTCTTGTATGCCTTTCCTATATGCTGCTGTAACAAATTGCAACTAATAGTGGCTTAAACCAAAGTATATTTGTTCATTCATTTGTTCATTCATGTTTATATTAGGTCAAAAGTTTAATATGGGTCTCACTGGGCAAAAACCAAGGTGTCAGCAGGACTGCATATTCTGGAGGCTAGGAAAGATCTATTTCCTTGTCTTTTTTAGCTTCTTAGAGGCCCTTTTCCTCTGTCTTCAAAGCCAATAATGTTGCATCTCTGTGTCTTTTTTTCTGTAATCACATTTCCTTTTCTACTTTTAAAGACCATAGTGATTACATTGAGACTACCCAGATAAACCAGCATATTCTCACCATTTTAAGGTCAGATGATGAGTAACCTTAATTCTAGATGGAGCCTTAATTCTCTCTTGCCATGCAACATGTGACATATTCACAGGTTCTCAGGATTTGTTCATGGAGATCTTTAGTAGGCCATTATTCTGCCTACCATGATGATTAATATAAAAATTATTAAGATATTTTACTTATTTTAATAGTATATCTTTGAAATCTAATGCATGCTTTACACTGACAGCACAGCTCAATTTAGACTAGTCACAGTTCCAGTGTTTGTTGGCCCCACATGGGCAGTAGCTACATATTAGACAGCATAGTTTTAAATAATAATTAATACTTATGAACAAGTGCAGTCCAATAGCACTTTGTATACTACAAAAATGTTCTATATTGTGTTATCCATGTGGTTATTTAAATTCAACTTATTTTTAATTAAATAAAATTTGAAATCAAACAAAATTTAAAAATTCTATTTTTCAGTCAAACTAGCTACAAATCAAAGTCTCAATAACCACATGTGACTCCTGGCTGCCACATTGAACAGTACAGGTATGGAACATGGCAACATTTTAAAAGCTAAGAACATTGTATTCATTTTTTGTTTGACTGCTTTTGTTTTTTGAGTTAGAGTCTCAATATGTCACCCAAGTTAGTGTGCAGTGGCATGCTCAGAGCCATCACAGCCTTGACCTGCTGGACTCAGGTGATCCTTCTGCCTCAGCCTTCCAGGTAGCTGGAACCATCAGCATGTGCCACCATGCCTGGCTAATTTTTTGAATTATTGTAGGGACAAGGTCTCACTAAGTTGCCCAGGCTGGTCTCCAACCCCTGGACTCAGTCAATCCTCCAGCCTCCGCCTCTCAAAGTGCTGGGATTATAGACTGTGCCCAGCTAAAAGCAAAAACATTTTAAATCTAAAAAAAATATGTTAACCAAATGCTTATATCAGACTTTTTTTGTGGGGGGAGAGGAGGTAAAGGAGCATTAAAGCAAATACCAAATATCTAACTTGAACAATATAACTTCTTGGTAAATGTTTCGGAATGAGAAGCATTGCAAAATGTGCACTTAAGTAACTGAATTAAGTGACTTTCTACATAGGTTTAACCGTAAACCCATTAAAAGTAGAAGATTAGCCCGGTGTGGTGGCATGTGCCTGTGTAGTCCCATCTACTTGGGAGGCTTAGGTGGAAGGATTGCCTGAGCCCAGCAGGTCAAGGCTGCAGTGGCTGGGAGCATGCCACTGCACTCCAGTCTGGGCAACAGAGTGAGACTCCAACTCAAAACAAAAAAAAACAAAGACAGCCAAAGGTAAAACCAGTCACATTCTTTAATATTTCAAATGGCCAGTACCTCTTCTAAAACTTAAGTTCTGCATCTACAGTGGAGTATAGCAACATAAGGAAAGGAGAAGGAATGGAGAGTGGATAAATGTCTCAAGATAAACATAGTGTAAGGCTGGGTACAGTGGCTCATGCCTATAACCCTAGCACTTTGGGAAACCCAGGTGAGAGGATTGCCTAAGCCCATGGGTTTGAGACTAGCCTTGGCAACTTGGTGAGACCTCATCTCTACAATAAAAAAAAAATTAGTCAGGTGTGATGGCGCATGCTGTGGTTCCAGCGACTTGGAAGGCTGAGACAGAAGGATCACCTGAGCCCAGCAGGTCAAGGCTGTGGTAGCTGTGAGCAAGCCACTGCACTCCAGTCTGGGCAACAGAGACTCTGACTCAAAAAAAGAAAAGAAAAGAAAAGAAAAAATGTAGTGTAATCTACAGATTTTCTTTCTTTCTTCCTGTCTTTTCTTTTTTTTTTTTTTTTTTTTTGAGTTGGTGGTCTCACTCTGTCACCCAAGCTGGAGTGCAGTGGCATGATCACTGCTCACTGCAGCCTCTACCTCCTGAGCTCAGGCAGTCCTCCTGCCTCAGCCTCCCAAGTAGCTGGGATTACAGGTATGAATCCCCATGCCTGGCTGATTTTTTATATTTTTTTGTAGAGACAAGGACTTGCTATGCTCCCTAGGCTAGCCTCAACCTCCTGGGTTCAAACAATCCTCCTGCCTCAAGCTCTCAAAGTGCTGGATTACAGCCAATGTACCTGACCAATTTGGGGATTTTCAAAGTCACACTACTCATAAGCAAAATAAGCACAGTCTTAATAGCCCATGCTGTATAATCTTAAAATATCAAAGAGCAGAAAAATTATATCTGCAGTGATGACTGGGAAAAGTTGAAACTCTTGTGGGATTGGAGGACAGTGGTGTTAGTGCTCCATTCATGTAAAAGTGAGACAAGTGCAGTGTGGTAGAGGATGAAGATGATACTTATGTCACAATGCTAATGCTGTTCTGCTATAGTATATGACCTGGAAGACTCCACAGTGTCCACACAGTGAACTTTCTGAAAAGAGAGTTTTGTCACCTTATGAACCGGGATTTCTTTACAAGATAAAACATTGTCTCCTACAATGAAAACTACCAATAGTAATCATGCTGCACCGTGCATTTTGTTTATTAAATGGCAGACACTGAGGGATGGTGTTGTGGTCCAAGGAAATCCATCAATAGTTACAGGATATGAAAATAGTTTAATGGAAAAGAACTTGGATACTTAAGGAGGCTACACAAACTAAGAGTTAATACAGCATTATCCCCCATAGTATGTATTTACCAGGGTGATTCATTAGCTAAGGTTGCAAATCTCAATAGCTTAACACAGTACAGGTTTGTTTCTTGTCCACACTACGGTCTGATGTGAACTGTCAGGACTAGGAAGCATCCAAGGTTGCCGTGACAGAAGAGAGCTGGAGAACTACTCTCAATTAAAGACCAAACCAGGAAGTGGTCTGTATTACTCATGTTTACTTCTACTGGCCAGAAATAAGTACATGGCTTCACCTAATTGCAGCTGTGAGGAGAGGAGGAAATTTCATCTTCCTGTTCACCCAGGAAGAATAACACAGCTCTGTCTCTGGCCCAGAGGACAGCTTCTCAGATCTCAAAGCTCCCCAGCAGGGACATGAACCTCTGGGTGACACCCTTGCAGAATATGAGTTCATTCAGTCTCATGGAGTTTTCTTTACCATTCTCAACAGGGCATTTTTTATCATCTTGGCCCTCACTCTCACCTGTCTATTGGTATAATGCATACTAATTTTTCATTCTTATTTTCAATAGAGAATAGGAGTCAGGAGTTTAAAAAAAACATTCAAGGTTAAGAAAAATACTGAGAGAAAACAACTTGAAATCATAAAAGATTTGTGACAGATACAATGATGTTTCCTTAAACTACCTAACTAATGAGGGGATGTAAGACAAAGAAGTTAGGTCCTCCAAAGAAATAGAATCAATGGGATGAGACAGAGAGAGAGAGAGAGAGAATGAATATATATAGTCATATATATGAAGAAATGTATTACAAGGAATTGGCTCATGCAATTATGGAAGGTGAGAAATCCTAATATCTGCAGTCAGCAAGTGGCAGACCCAAGAACTGATGCTTCCGTTTGAGTCTGAATGCTAGAAAATACTGACGTCCCAGTCAAAGTCAATCTATACGAGTTTCCTCTTATCAGAGACAGGTTCAGTCTTTTTGTTCTATTCTGGACTTCATCTAATTAGGTGAGGGGAACCACGTTAGGGAGGATAATCTGCTTTTCTGTTTATTGATTCAAATGTTGATCTCAAGCCAGGCACGATGGCTCAGGCCTGTAATCCCAGCACTTTGGGAGGCAGAAGCAAGAGGATTGCCTGAGCTCAGGGGTTCGAGATCAGCCTGTGCAACTTGGTGAGAACTCGTCTCTACAATAAATCAAAAAATGAGCCATGAGCAGTGGTGTGCACCTGTGGTTCCAGCTATTTGGAAAGCTGAGGCGGAAGGATTGCTGGAGTCCGCAGGTTGAGGCTGCGGTGGCCGTGAGCGTGACACTGCACTCCAGCCTGGGTGACAGAGTGAGACTCTAACTCAAACAAACAAACAAACAAACAAACAAAAAACCCCAAATGTTGATATCACCCAAAAACACCCTCACAAGCATACCCAGAAAAGTATCTGACCAAATATCTGGGTATCTTGTGGCCCAGTAAAATTAACACATAAAATTAACCATTACATAATCCAAAAAGCATAAGATGAACTTGGGTGCTTATTTAAGATCCAGATTTTTTATTATTGTGCAGGTATAAATGAACATCTTAATATCTCTTGTAGTTCACAAAGCCCTCAAAAAACAATAACCATGGTAAACCTTAAACAAAAAGCATACAAAATTATCATTCTTATAGTATCATTTAAAAACAAAATTTTCAGAGAAAAAAGCAGCATATAAGTGAACTCTTTAAAGCATCTTCTTTTGTGACACACATCCAAATGGATGAAGAGAGAAAAATGTCATCTACTTTGACATTTAAAAAAATAAATCCCACCAGGTGCGGTGGCTCACACGTAAAATCCCTGCACTTTGGAGGCTGAAGTGGGAAGATTAAGAATGACTGAACCCGGCTCGGTGGCTCAGCCTGTAATCCCGCGCCTTGGGAGGCTGAGGTGAGTGGATTGCCTAAGCCCGTGGGTTCGAGACGCGCCTGGGCAAGCGAGACCTCATCTCTACAATAAATCAAAACGTTAGCCCGCGTGGTAGCGCGCGCCTGTAGTTCCAGCTACTTGGAAGGCTGAGGCGGAAGGATCGCCGGAGCCCAGCGGGTCGAGGCTGCGGTGGCCGGAAGCGGCCACTGCACTCCAGTCTGTGCGACAGGGTGAGACACCAACTCAAAAAAATAAATA
>CAUYQG010081524.1:0-10073 GCA_963574415.1 Tarsius wallacei | reverse complement strand
AACAAGATAGTAAGATAAGATAAAATAGTAAGATAAAAAATATATAATAGTATTAGTGATAGTTAAGGAAATATAGGGATATAAGGATAGAAATAAGATTAGTAGAAATAAGCATATAGTAGTAAGTAAGTTAAATAAGACCTAGAGATAAGGTTTAGTTTTATAAGAATAGGATATTATGGGTCCATAATAATAGTAATAATAATAATAGTGATAATAGTAAATAGCCATAGTAATAGCTATAAGAATGTTAGGAAGAAAAACAGGAGGTTCACAAATGTTTAGCTTAAGAAAAACACCATCTGTGAATGAGATAGTAACTGCTGTCTAGTTCCTGCCCATTGATCGAAAAACATGAATGACAGGAGGGAAAAGCAGTAGCTCCTGTCCATTGATTAAAAAGCATGAATGGCAAAAAGGAAAAGTAGTAGCTGTTGTCCATTAATTTAAAAACATTAATGGCACGGAGTCAGCAGGAAGGAAGCCAGATAGTAATTGTTAAAGGTCAACTTTATTGTGAGTGCAAAAAGGATGTACATAGGCATTTGGGTGGCAACATAGGATACATTTTGTGGGTGCAGAAAACTATATAACCTTTTGAAAAATAAATAAAAATTGGCAGAGTCTTGAGCTCTCCCCAAGAAGAGGATTCCTGTCGTTTTTTCCTTTTCTTCTTCGCCGCTTCCCAATTCCACCCGCTTCAGGCCCTGACTGTCTCCTGGAGCTAGACTCCAGCAAGTTGCATGGAAATCTTTAAATCATTATCTTTTTTTGAAAATCTAAAAAATTACTTCCCACATTTCCTATTATCTGTTATTATTGTATATTTAATGGAGATGATCCAAATAAGTTATATAATTTTGTTAATGGACATCAAAATTATTTGTTATTGAATTTTTAATGAAAGAGTCATATTGATCCAAGATATCATGTAAGAAATTATCTTAAGTTACACATCATTTTGTGCCTCATTGGTAAATAATTTTCTTCTCAGCACTTCATCTATATTGTAGATTTCTCCATTTCTTTTTTTTTTTTTTGAGTTGGAGCCTCACTCTGTCACCCAGACTGGAGGAGTGCAGTGGCCACTCCCGGCCACTGCAGCCTCGACCTGCTGGGCTGCAGTGATCCTTCTGCCTCAGCCTTCCAAGTAGCTGGAACTACAGGCACGTACTACCATGCCTGGCTGATTTTTTATTTATTGTATTGTAGAGATGAGGTCTCGCCAAGTTGCCCAGGCGGGTCTCGAACCCGCGGGCTCAGGCAATCCACTCACCTCAGACTCCCAAGGCGCAGGATTACAGGCTGAGTCACCGAGCCTGGCTGATTTCTCCATTTCTAAATTAATATATGCTTCAATACATTTTCAAAAACTGTCCATCTTTAGACAATAAATTGAGGTCTCAATTAATAGGTGAGTTCCATAAAATGCTTGTAATCATAAAGACGTGTTGTACTACTTAAATAGGTGGCCAAGGAGAAATGAAAACTGTAATTCAGACAGAAACACTGTATAGTTTCACTACATGTACCAAAGTTATGGGATAAATTAAAAATGAGCATTTGTCTTATGTCTATAAGACAGCTTTTTGGTGACCTTGATTTAACGTATAATAAAATGTAATATGGTCTAGTGATTTGATTATTTACAAATGCATACTATCACAAGAAACATAGAATTTACATATGTAAATTTGACTCTTTGAAGAAAAGAATTTTGTTCTCACTTAACATAATGTTTCTTTGTTTTAAAATACACTTTCTATGTTTCCAAGAGTTACATTTTGATATAACATTTAAAATAATATTACACTTACGTATTTTCTTCACATAAAATCAAACCATTAAAATAAACTAGCCATAATTATAAATATTTTGTATATCAGCAATGAAATCGATTTTTTATTGCAGTAGATAGTCCTACAGTCTAAGCTAGCTACATTCATATAGCATTCTCTGCTGCTTTAACACTTTAATTTAGCAAGATGTTATTGCCTCTAATTATATAAAAAGCTGTTAGAAGCATTGCATCTATATAGAATCTGTTTTAGATAAGAGAATTATATTTGTAACCTGCCTTTAAAATGTGTTTGGGGCATAAAAATAATAAGTTAATCTTCAGACATGTTGAAGTGATATATCAATAAAATATCAAGATGAAATTCCAATATTTTTTAGCCTTTTGTTTTTATGCAAACTAAACTAATCTAAATTAGACTTCCTCATGTTGGAATTAAATTTCCTTCTGCTGATATTATCTTTATCCAGTTTTACTTGCATACTGTGATGACAAAGTTCATAAATAAAGAGCTTACACATACTTCTAGCATATTATTCAATTGAAATGCATATGCTTTAAGGACTCCATAATAATACAATAAGTAATCATTTTAGAATTTTATCTGAAATTAGCACAAGGTAAAGCATTGAATGCCTTAACAAATAATCTCTCCTCAACATAACAAGATAAGTTAAGCAACTATGGCATCATACATATTCATACTTTATATTTCAAATGAAAATCTTAAATTCACAATTTTTACATATGTCTGGGCTAACGCTGTCCTTGAAAATTTTGAGCAAGTAAGTTAGTTTTCTACTGTTGCCATAACAAATTATCACATATTTAGTGACTTAAAACCATGAAAATTTATTATACAACAGTTCATAAGTCAGAAGTCTGGCATGTGTTTCAACAGACAAAAATTAAGGTGTCAGCAAGGCTGTGTTCCTTTCTGAGGCTCTGAGGAAAATGTGTCCCCGCTTTTTCTAACTGCTTAAAGAATTCTAGAAGCTACATTCTTTGACTAATGGGTCCCTTTTTCCTTCTTCAGAGTCAGCACTGTAGCTTCTCTTTGAACCTGTGTCTGCCATTTCAGATATCTCTGACCACAAAGGTAGGAAATTTCTGCCTTAAATGACTCTAGTGATTATATTAGATCACCTAGATAATTCAGGCTAATTTCCCTATCATATAGTCTTAACTCTTAATCACAGTTGCAAAATCCATTTTATCATTTGAGACACTACAGTCACAGATTTCATGGATTAAGAGATGACCATCTTTGAAGAAGGGGGATATTATTCTTCTTACCACAGCAGCAATATAATAAGCATCATCCTTTACATAGACAATGAGAAAACAACTGAAAGGTAGAGCTTTTTAAAAAATGTTTTTCCCTATTATTCTATGTTGGAGATATATTTGTAAAGTGTTTAAAACAGTGATTCTCTATGTTGGAGATATATTTGTAAAATGTTTAGTACAGTGAGTCTCAAACATTTGGTCTCAGGCTTCTCTTTATTTTCTTAAATATTATTGGAAACTTCAATGAGCTTTTTGTAATAGCAATTATGTCTACAAATATCTACCATATTAGCAAGGAAGACTGGTCGTTTAAAAACTATTTTGTTAATTCATGTCAAAAAACAGCAACAAAGCCATTCTGCTAGTACTAATATTTATGAAATATATTTATGAAATATTTTCAAAACTAGAAAACATAGCAAATAGAATACAGCTATTATACTTTTTTGGCAAATTGACATATTGAATGAGTGAATGAATGTGAATAGTCATGGGGTTTCTTAGAATTATTTTTGAAAATAATATTTATATCACAGCTCCTCTAAAATGGACTCCAAGACCACACTGGTGACTAACATGTAAAAAAACATCTTCTGGAGTTGAAAAGTGAGAGCTTACTTAGGACTTCATAATGCTAAGGAAGAGAGAGGAAAGGGAGTTTTGATAAGATTGTCCAGTTTCTTCATACTTGGTATCCCAAAATCTAAAATTTAAAAAAAAGATTAAGATTGGAGCAGCAAAATCCTTTTATATATCCATTTTCCCTTAATATACTCCCTCTCATCAGTAATATTCTGGTTTTGCTTTAAATAAGGATAACCACCTATTTTATGAGCTATTATTCTAATCCTTAATATTAAAGCTTACAAATTGGATTTGGAATTACTAAACACAACTTGAAGTCATAGTTCTGCAATCTAATAGATAATGTTGGACAAGTAGGTTAATTTTATGATCTTGTTTTAATTGCTAAACTAGAGATATTAACATATAACCTGCAAAGTTTTAGGAAAAGTCAAATAAAGTAATATACATAAGGGGGCCCCAAAAAACCTGGAATTGTCTGTTGGTGGGCAGGCCCCTTGTAGTACACTCAGAATTTGTTCCTCTGGATTATCTGGAAGATTTTAGAGTGTTGTGTCACGATTTGCGGACAAAATTTCCCAAGTTGTAGCAAACAGGTGATTGGTTCACCGACCATGACAATGCCCTTGCCCACATCATACTGAGTGTTCAGCAGTTCTTCACCAAAAATGGCATGATCCTGTGCCCCACCCTCCTTATTCACCCGATCTTGTACCAAGTGGCTTTTCTGTGTGTTTGTTTGTTTGTTTCCCTGGATGAAAAAAGTTCTCAAAGGGAAGCCATTTTGCCAGTGTGGAAGAGGTGAAACAAAAAACAACAGAAGCATTAAAAGGCATAAAATTGAAGAGTTCAAAAGCTATTTTGAGCAGTGGAAAAAGCATCTTGATAGGTGTATTTCATCAAACCAAGAGTACTGTGAAGGTGACTGAAGTTTAAACATGTAAGAATGAAAGCACAATGTTTTATAAATAAATTCTGGTTTTTGAGAAGTACCTCTCATGTATTTGTTAACCTAAGGCACTGAAAAAACTGATACATATAACATTAAAATAATCAATTTATAATATGACTATAATCTTATCCTGATTATTTTTAATATGGTCTTTCATTAGGTATTTGCTTAAAATAATCCACCAAAATCTTTGAAGATTAATTCATTTTTATTGCTAAATTTGAACTAATACGTGTATTATTCCTCAAGATTTTTAAACTGTAAAATAAAAATTGAATTTTAGGAGTTCCATTTCTGGTAACGGTGAAATAGCTTACATTATAACAATGTTTTGCCAACTACAATTATGAACTATAAATACTGTCAAGAATATATATTCTTGAAGATACTAGTGAGCAGCCAAAACTAGACAGATGCTGGATAGCAAACTACGCATGAAAGAAAGGAAGCACATTAGGTAAACTTTATGTGTCTTTCCACTTCTACAGAAGGAATTCTCCAGTGAATATAGTGTTTGGGGAAGATGTTCTGCTGGGACATGTACATTTTATCGTGATGAAGAGTAAGAGATGTTGGAAATTGATAGAGATATGCTCAAATGAAAAGAGACACAGGAGACTTCCCCAAATATGCATGCACAAAACTACAAAATTGTGACTGGATTTTAAAGTGGGTGAGTATAGAATGATACTCCAAGAAACTTATCAGAAGGCAATGCCTGGAATGTTAAAAGAGCTGAATAGAAATTTCATCAACTATAGATGTCAAGGAGATAATATAGAATATAAGTTCAATCAAGTAGAGATGCTTGGTCAGAACCTCAAGCCTTCAAGCAAAATCCAAGATGAGTCATAGCCTAGGACAGAAAACCATGTATCAGTATTAATGACTATCCTGTAAAATTAAGGACAAAACTGAAATAAACTCACTGCAACTAGCCCTGAAACCAAATTGACAAAAGATCAGTTTAATCTGCTTATAATTAATTGCTTGCTAGCACAAAATTAAATACTTTTCAGTGTAAGATTAAAAAATAACTTTAGAATGTCAAGAATATAATTTCTAAAACATGTAGCATACAAAAAAAATTACCAGACATGCAAGGAAGTAGAAAAGTATGACCCATAAAAAGAAAAAATAATAAGTTTATAAATGTGTAAACACAGGCAATCAGATGTTTGACTTAGCAGTACTCTACTTTAAAATAACTAATGTAAACATGTTAATTCATTTACAGGAAAACATGTATGCAAAGGGAGAAGATGAAGAAAATTTCAAGAAAGATATTAATTTTTTTAAAAGGGGACAAAGAGAAATCCTGGAGAAGGGCAGTTCAAACCCCAAATCAATAACTAATTGAATGGGCTAAAGAGCAAGTTAGCCCCTGCGGTGTAAAAGATCTGTAAATTTGAGGAAAAGCCAATTTAAAGAGTTCTCCACATTGAACAGAGAGAAAAAATAATAATAATAAAACACTATTGGGAATACGTCTAGAATCTGGCAGGTCTGTTTAACCGGAGTCTCAAGAAAAGAGAATATGAGACAGAGACTATATTTGAAGACATAAAGATTCATTTCTTAAAAACAATTGAGTGAAGACATCAAGCTCAAAATTCAAGAAGCGAAGTGAGTACCAAGGATGATTAAAAACAAAGAAAATTATATCTAAGCCCATTTTAATCAAATTGAAAAATATTATTAAAAATATCAAAAATAGCAAGGAGTGGAAGAATAAACCATATTCTATACAGTGAAAATACAATAAAAATTATGGCAAAACAAAGGAAATGAGAAGACAATGAAATGACACATTCTTGAGTTTTTATTTTTTTTAAAGGTGCGAAGTACAATTCAGGGTTAGGTATACAAATGTTCATTACGTAGGTACCCTTGTTGATGAGGTGTGCCCCCCCTTCCCTGGCAGTTTCCAGTTACTGCCAATCCCACCCCCATCCCCGGCAGTTTCCCACTACTGCCAATCCCTTTCTTATAGTATTATGGTAATTGTTCAAGGTCTGCTTATGAGTGAGAACATATGGTACTCTGTTCCTTGTTTCTGTGACTTGAGTTGAAAGTAAATAATAACAACATACAATTTTATATATTACAAAAGTAATTATTAAAAATGAGGAAAAAATAAATATTGATATCTAAGAAAATCTGTTATTAATACATGCAAGACACAAAGTATGCTAAAATAAATTCTTCAGGAATTAGAGATATGATACACTAGGAATTCAGACATTCATGAAAAGACTTTAATAATTTGAGGAACTATATTGTAATCCCAAGCAAACGCACACAAAAACATTTAAAAATAGCTAAAAATTGAATAAAAAGATAAAAGAAAACACTAAAAGCACGTCATTACTTCAAAGAAAGGAAGAAAGAGGAATAAACAATAAAGTAATAATGCAATAAATAGAAAACAAAGATAATTTGGGTGGAATTAAGCACAAACATATATTTTGGGGGGACCAAAAAAAACCCAAAATTATTTTTTGGAGGGTGGGTCCCTTGTAGTAGATGCTTTCCCTACTAGGTTAGTGTTCTATAAACACATCAGCATCAGTGTACCAGCAGGTGTTGTTGTGAGAGTCTGCATTCGGCTTCAGTTAAATTTTTTGTACCCTACATTTTAAAAATAAAATAATAAAAAATTTTGTTTAATTTTTTGGAAGTTCTGATAGGTGATTTACGACCACAACTGCACACTGTACTGAATGTTCAGCAGTTTTCCACCAAAAATTGCATGATTCCCATGCCCCATCCGCCTTATTCACCCAATCTTACCATGAGTGACTTTTTATTACTCCTCTCCCCCGATGGAAAAAGTCCTCAAAAGGAAACATTTTGCCAGTGGGGAAGAGGTGAAACCAAAAATGGCAGAAGCACTGAAAGGCATCAAAATTGACTAGTTCAAAAACTGCTTTGCGCAGTGGAAAAAGCATCTCCATAGGTGTATTGCATCAGAGAGTACTTTGAAGGTGACCAAAGTTCAAATATGTAAGAATAAATTCACAATTTTAAATAAGTAAATTTTGTTTTGGGGGGGTCACCCATTGTAAACAACAATTTTATTTGTAAATAGATTAACAATACATATTAAAGATAGTCACAGACTAAATAAAGATAAAACATATATACATGCTTTATAAAGGAGGTTTTAAATATAAATACATGGGAAACAAGATATCATTCAAACCCTAAGCATAACATTTTTAAAACTATATTAATATCAAAGGAAACTGATGTCAAGACAAGGACTTTTTTGGTTTGTTTGCTTGTTTTTGAGTCAGAGTCTCACTCTGTTGTCCAGGCTGGAGTCAGTGGCATGCTCACAGCCACCCTAGTGTCAACCTGCTGGGCTCAGGCAATCCTTCTGCCTCAGCCTTCCAAGTAGTTGGTTAATTTTTTATTTTAAAGATATGGGGTACAAACATTCATTGTGTAGGTACCCTTGTTGATGAGGTGTGCCCCCGCTTCCCCAGGAGATTCTCACTACTGCCAATCCAGCCTCCCCCTCCCTCCCTAGCAGTTTCCCGCTATTACCAATCCTTTTCTTATAGTATTATGATAATTGCTCAAGGTCCACTTATGAGTGAGAACATGTGACACTCAGTTCTTTGTTTTTGTGATAGGTCACTCAGTATTATAAATTCTAAGTCCATCCAGATTGCTGTGAAGTTCATAATTTTGTCCTTGTTTATGGCTGTGTAATATTCCATTGTGTATGTGTACCAAATTTTTTTTGTCCCATTCTCTTTCAATGAGCAGCATGGTTGATTCCATATTTTTGCTATTGTGAACAATGCTAAAGTAAACATATGAGTGCAGGTATCTTTTTCATAGAGTGATTTGAGTTCCTCCAACTATATTCCCAGTAGGGGGATAGCGGGGTCATATAGAAGGTTGATTTTTAGATCTTTTAAGAATCACCAACCTGTTTTCCACAGAGGTTGCATTAGTTTACACTCCCACCAACAGTGTAGAAGTGTTCCCTTTTCACCACATCCTTTCAAGCATCTGTTGTTTTTTGTTATTGATGGACATTCTGACTGGAGTTAAGTGGTATTTCAGTGTAGTTTTAATTTGTATTTCTTTGATGACTAGTGAGGCTAAGAATTTTTTCAGGCTGCTTGTATGTTTTCGTTTGAGAAGTCTCTATTCATATCTTTTGTTCACTTTGTAATGGGGTTGCTTGTTTTTTTCTTTTTGGCACATTTAAGTTCCTGTAGATCCTGGATGTTAGATTTGTCAGACGTACAGTTGGCAAATATTTTTTCTCAGTCTGTGAGCTGTCTCCCTGCTCTCTTGATGGTTTCTTTGGCTTTAAAGAAGCTTGTCAGTTTGATAAGGTCCCACTTGTCTATCTTATCTCTTATGGCACAGACACTTGGGGTTTTGATCAGGAATTGGTTACCAGTTCCAAGTTCCATAAGGGTGTCTCCTGCATTTCCTAGAGTTCTTATACTTTGAGGTTTTACATTTAGGTATTTGATTCATTTAGAGTTGATTTTTGTGCATGATGATAAGTAGAGATCTTCTGCATGTGGTCAGCCAGTTTTCTCAGCATTCATTTACTGAATAGGCTCTCCTCTCCCCAGTGGTTGGTGGTGGAGGCTTTGTCAAAGATGAGTTGGTTAAGAAATTGAGGTTTTGCTTGTGGGATATCTATCCTGTTCCATTGGTCTATATAACTGTTCTTGTACCAATACCAGCCTGTTTTGATTAAATAAAGTTTAAAGTCTGGAAGTGTGATACCACCTGCTTTGGTTTTTTTGTTTGTTTGATTGTTTGTTTTGTTTTGTTGCTGAGGATTGCTTTGGCTATTTGTGGTTGTTTATGTTTCCATATGAATTCCTGTATTGTTGTTTCCAGGTCTGAGAAGAATGCTGATGGCAATCTAAAGGATTTTGCGCGAAATCTGTATATTGTCTTGTGTAAGATGGACATCTTAACAATGTTGACTCTTCCAATCCACAAGCATGGAATATTTTTCCAATTGTTTGTTTCATCTTGGATCTCTTTGAGCAGTGTTTTGTAGTGTTTGTTGTAAAAGTCTTTCACATATCTGGTTAGGAAGATGCCAAGGTATTTCATATTTTTTATGGCTATTGTGAATATTATTGTGCTTTTTATTTGGGTTTCTGATTGTTTATTATTGGTGTATAGGATTATGACTGTCTTTTGCACATTGATTTTATACCCTGAAACTTTGCCAAAGTCCTTTATCAGTGCAAGGAGGTTTTTTACAGATTCTCTTGGGTTTTTGAGGTATAGAATCATGCCATCTGCAAAGAGAAATGACTTCCTCTTTTCCTATTTAGATACCCCTGATCTCCTTCTCTTGTCTGATTGCTCTAGGTAGGACTTTCAAAACTGTGTTGAAAAGGGACAAGGAGTTCTAATTATTGGATATGAAGGAGAACGTTTCATAATTATAAG